>JACEEZ010007428.1:465000-470000 GCA_016584305.1 Chionoecetes opilio | reverse complement strand
ATAATCTACCCTGTTTCAGCGTTGTTTTATGCTTTGTATCTGCAAATATAACTGTTGCTCATTTTGCTTCTCACGTTTTTCTTGGCGCGACGACAGACAGCAGCTGATCACCTTTCGGGCGGCAGGACACAGACTTGCCAGATCTTTCAAACTTGAATAGAATTTGTTTTCACGTTGGCAGAGGAATTTTTATATATCCAAGCATCTTCCGCAGCTAATATATATAGAGACTTGTTTTACTTTACCTCTAATTTCCCTGAATTCCCCAGAATGGCGACTCAACTGTTGGGTTCAAATACTAGCTGGCGACTTTACTGTAGTAGGTATAGCAAGGTCGCCACTCGGTTTTATTTTTGTAATTTGTTCATTTATAGCCCTAATATGACACAGATGAAGACACAAAATGACACAGACTTTCCGGATAGCCCCTTCTAACTTTCCTGAAATCATGGATGTACAAATGTAAGTATTAACGCCACCACACGTCTGTAAATAACAAAGAAACGTTGAACTGGCGACTTCACTGTTATCTACGGTACATTTTGTATTCTAATGAAAAATAAATAAATTTCTGTAACCGTAAAAAAAGAATGCATGCAAAAAGAAAAAGCCGATAAAATTTTCAATGCTGTAGAAAAGTAGGATAGTATTTGCATCTATACTCTAAAAACAAAATAATAATAGTACATAATTAATAAAAAACCCTCATAAAATGCTCAAAAGTTCAAATGTTCCGATGCTGAAAGAAAAGAAAATGATATTGCCTGCATTTACACTCTTAACCCCTTGAGGCCCAGAACGTAATTTCCATTGTAATATAACCACCATTAGACGGTTTTTATTGAATATAAGCAATGTTTTATAGATATGACCGGTTTAGTATCCTTGTCCACTAGCGAATTTGGTATATTCAGTAACTTTTCGTAATTTTATGGCTAACAACATACAATTTTTTATAGCAAAGGAAAGATATGGGCGTGAAGGGGTTGAATAAAACTGTAACTGTAACTATAAGAGGAAAATATGAGAGGAAATTAAAGGAAAGCTATGATAGAATATATATGGAAGAGTAATATGAAAAGAAAAGAAAAAAATATATGAGATGAAAACCCATCCAGAAAAAATCTTCCTCTGCTGTAAAATAAGAAAGTAAAAGAATAAGTTTATAATTTTGTTATGCAAGAAGTGATTCGCACCGTCCTCTTGAGATTGCCTGAGGAGGATAACAAGGGGTGGAGTCTCTCTCTCTCTCTCTCTCTCTCTCTCTCTCTCTCTCTCCTCTCTCTCTCTCTCTCTCTCTTCTCCTCTCTCTCTCTCTCTCTCTCTCTCTCTCTCTCTCTCTCTTCTCTTCTCTCTCTTCTTCTCTCTCTCTCCTCTCTTCTCTTCTCTCTCTCTCCTCTCTCTCTCTCTCTCTCTCTCTCTCTCTCTCTCTCTCTCTCTCTCTCTCTCTCTCTCTCTCTCTCTCTCTCTCGCTCTGTCGGGTCCCGCAGGTCATGTTGGTGGTTTTATAAGGAATTTTGGCTGTGTCTGTCTGTACGTATGTATGTCCTCTTCCCTGGGGGAGGAGCGGAAAGGAAGAGTCAGATAGGAAAAAGAAAGACCCAAAAAGTGAGAGGTCAGATAAAAAATTGACAAAAACAGTATGATGATGGTGGTGTAGTCGGTGGTAGTAGCAGTGGTGTTAGTTAGGTGTATGCGCTGTGGTGGTGATATGATGGTTGGTGATGGTGGGTGGTGGTGGTGTGGTTGATGTGAGTGTGGTCGTAGGTGGTGGTGGATGGTGGGTAGTCGGGGGGTGGTGGTCGTAGTGGTGGGTGGTGTGATCGGGGATGGTGGTCGTGGTGGGTGGTGGTGGTGGTGATGGTGATGACATATATTCTCATTGGATTGCATAATGGAACGTGAGGAAATTCGGTATATTGTCTTATCTGCACTGCAAGTCTTGGGTTCCCAGGGATAATAATTCTCTCTCTCTCTCTCTCTCTCTCTCTCTCTCTCTCTCTCTCTCTCTCTCTCTCTCTCCTCTCTCTCTCTCTCTCTCTCTCTCTCTCTCTCTCTCTCTCTCTCTCTCTCTCTCTCTCTCTCTCTCTTCTCTCTCTCTCTCTCTCTCTCTCTCTCTCTCTCTTACGGTAACCCTCTGTTCTCTCTCTCAAAAGCGCACGTGAGAGGGGTTCAAATAAGACACAGTGAATACGGTCGCAATGCTAAGCCATGAAGTACAAGACTTATACTCTGGTTTTTTTTTAACGAGGCGAAAAATCCTGACACCTTGCTGTTTACTGACTGATACATGCCAGGAGAAGAGTATACTACGCTCCTTCTAAATTTCAGTTGTATTTGATCATAGTTAACCATATTATCAGGTAAACATAGGCATGACTTTAAGCATGAGACCTTAAGATAGAATGGAATTTTCGCCTCGTTAAAATAAATAGACTATAGTTACGGCCAGGAGACAGCTGATGGGGCGGGCGGGTGGGGGCAGGTGTGGGTGGGTGTGGGTGGCTGCGGGTGGGTGTGGGAGGGGATGGGCGGGCGTGTGAGGATTACAAGGCGACAGGGAGAGAATGTGGATGAGAGGATTGATTTTGACACGTCTTATGAATGGTCGGGAAAGGTGGAAAGAGAAGGCGCAGAGGTGACAAGGGGGTGAGGGGATGGGAAACAGAGGGATGGGAATTCCGCGCGATGCTGTAAGAAAGGTCGTGTTTTTTGTTTTAGCGAGCGATGAGGAGGAGGAGGAGGGGGAGGGGGAGGGAGGAAAATGGAAGGGACGTGTAAAGAGGTGATGATGGTGTGTGTGTGGAGAAGGGGAAGGGAGGAGGAGGAGGAGGAGGAGGAGGAGGTGGTGGTGTTGAGAGGAGGAAGACATAAGCAGAACCGGAAGTGTGGTGACCCTCTGCTATCTCTCCGTTAAAACGCGGCGCGCCAATTACTGCGAACAATGGTGTGTGTGAGAGACTGAGAGCCGAATGCAGTGGTGTCGCGAAGGCGTTGCGAGGCGCCCACTCACTCGCCGGGAACTGTGTGACTGTGTCGTGACCCGTGGGAGACGCTGAGGTTGAATATCGCAAAGCATACTTATTAACCTACTTCAATACTCCTGCAGAAGCTTAACCCCTTGAGGCCCAGACCGTTATTTTCATTGTAATTCGACTACCATTAGACGATTTTAATGAATATAAGCAATATTTTACAGATATGACCTCTTTAGTATCCTTGTACACTACCGTCAATAACACTATAGTCGCCACTGCACTAATGTCGCCAGGCGAATTTTACAGGCGAATATTAAGAGCATCACTACATACTTGTATGTGAAAAAAAAAAAATGTGCCACTGAACACATAATATAAACTACTGTGCAATGTGCATGCCTCTTCAGTGGCATGTACAAGCCTAGTGTTGCTTAAATTCGTAATATATGGCGCCTGGCGACATTAATGCAGTGGCGATTATAGTGTTATTTACGGTAGCTAATTTGGTATATTAAGTAATGGTATACAGAGGCGAAACCTTCCGTCCCTATCTTCTTTAGGGACATGGTAGTCTTTTCTAACTGTTATCTTACATGTTGTTTGATAGTTAGTAGTAAGTAGTTCAGCAGATACCCTCGTTATAGACCAATAGGTCTCCTGGTATCTGTTCTGCCTATGTATATTCCTATGTATCTTCCTTCTATTTTATCTCCTGCACACTCCAATCACCCCTTCCACACCCCCCCCCCAAACATAAAGAAATAATGATAAACCCTCTTTCCAAACATCCTTAACGTCACAAAGAGGTCTGTCTGTCTGTCTGTCTGTCTGTCTGTCTGTCTGTCTGTCTGTCTGTCTGTCTGTCTGTCTGGCCAACCTCGGAAGGACACACACAAGTATAGCTCCGTCAAGTCACTCTCCTCTCCCTCTCTCTCTTCTGCAGGAGGAGGAGCAGCAGCAGCAGTCGTACGTCCACGCCGCCCTCGCAGCACAGGCCAAGGTGCGTGGGTCGCCGTAGGTTCTGAGGGCGCCGCCATAATTTTGTCCCTCAGGCAGTAACCTCAAAATTACGACATATTTTCTTTTTATTATTTTTTAGATTTTTTTTTTACACTCTTCACTAGTTTTATGACTGTTTGTTATTTCTTGTTGTCGTTTTATCTATTTTTTCTTCTTTTGTCTGAAGTTCTCGAGCCTATTTTTCTTTATTATAATTTTTAAGATTTTTTTTTACACACTAGACTACTTTTATGACTGTTTTTTTCTTCCTTTGTTATCGTTTTATCTATTTCTTTACTTTTGTCTCTCAGTAAATATTTGGTTTTCGAGCCTATTTTTCGTTAAATTTATTTATTTTATTTTACACGCTAGACTACTTTTGTTTTTCTTTTGTTGTTGTTTTATCAATTTTTTCTTCTTTTGTCCCTCGGTAAATGTATTGTTTTCGTGCCTATTTTTATTTTTTATTTCTTTTTCAACACATACAAAAATAAAATAAAATAGAAAAATGAAATAAGGTTAATTAATAAATAAATAGATCAGATAAAACAACAAAGTAAGATATATGAATCAATGAAAATACAAGACATGAATATACGTGTTAATCATGATATCAAACACCTCCCTCTGTCTTTGCTTCACTAAAACACAAACAAAATAATAACGTAAAGAACAGTAACATTAGTAATTGATATTCGTACTGACATCCTTATCACCACCATTAACTGACTATCTATTAACCCCTTGAGACCTAGAACGTAATTATCATTGTAATTTGACTACCACTAGATGATTTTTAATGAATATGTGCGAGGTTTTTATAGATTTGACCTGTTTAGTATCCTTGTCCACTAGCTAATTTGGTTTATTTAGTCACTTTTCGTAATTCTATGGCTAACAACATACAATTTTATATAACAAAGAAAAAATCTAGGCGTGAAGGGGCTAAAATGACTATATTAAAAGTCTATTGATCTAGTTTATTACAACCAATTTTTGTCCCTCCTCGTAGCTACGGGCGTA
>JACEEZ010007428.1:437500-452500 GCA_016584305.1 Chionoecetes opilio | reverse complement strand
TGCGTAGGACTAGTGTGTGTATATGTGTGTGTGTGTGTGTGTGTGTGTGTGTGTGTGTGTGTGTGTGTGTGTGTGTGTGTTTAAAAGGTTTAAAGGTTTATTAACTCAATACAGACCCCGAACGGGGTATTAGAGTTTCAAATTAGTAATAAATATACGTATTGACCCTGGTAAAGAAAAAACAAACAAAAAAACAAGTAACTAGACTTAATAGCGTAATAAATAACACAATAGCTTAATAACGTAATAGATAGCAAAAACAGATAAGCAAACATAATTTCTAGAACATAGGAACAGCTCTACTTAAAATGTTTTGTAATTTCTACAATAACTTCGCTAAGTTTAAAAGCACTTTATAATTTGTACTGGCAAATAGTTCAGTCATTTTATATGTATTAGGGAATACATAGTAGTAGGGTTTTACATACTGCTTTCGAACATTATGAAAGAAAGTACATTTAAAAAGGTAATGAAATTCGTCTTCTACGTCATTCATATTACAGTGGGTGCATATACGATCCTCAATTCTAATATTAGTATATCTACCTCTCACAATCGGTAAACGATGATTAGCACACTTAAATTTACACAATGTCCTGTAATATTTAGATGGTAGTTTCATCAGATAACTTTGCATTTCCTTATTTTCAGTCATAATCCTGTAATTGACACAAACTAAATTATTGTGAGTTTCTTCCTTCCACGTTTGTTTGTAAATGTCGTTACACCTTAGCTTGAAAGCTTCCTTAAACCAATTACCATTAACATCATTTACACTAATAAAAACATTGGTCATACCGCAACTATTTAACAACTGGTTAACCTTCATAATCCAAGGAGATCTATAGATGTTTTGATCATATAATTGTTTAACAAACATATATAATATTGATGATATTTTGTTGTTATCTCCATTTGCAATTCTAAACCAAAAATGAATAATCCTGTTATCAATATACTCCTCTATTAATTTAACCCCAAGTTCACCATAAATCATACACAGCGGTGTTGTGTGTGTGTGTGTGTGTGTGTGTGTGTGTGTGTGTGTGTGTGTGTGTGTATATATGTGTGTGTGTATATATATGTGTGTGTGTGTGTGTGTGTGTGTGTGTGTGTGTGTGTGTGTGTGTGTGTGTGTGTGTGTGTGTGTGTGTGTGTGTGTATACCTGTACTGTCAACCCTGAACCCCTGTAACCCCTTACCTCTAACCCTACCTATCCTTCCCCTCTTTCCCCTTCCATTCCCTTCCCTTTCCCTTTCCCTTTTCTCTCCCCTTATCATATTCCTATCCTCTCCCTTTAATTTATTCCTTTCCTCTCCCTTTAAATTTTTCCTTTCCTTTACTTTCCCTTAAAAAATTTCCTTTTCTTTACTCCCTTTAATTTTTTCCTTTTCCTTTTCTCTCCCTTTAATGTTTATTTTTTCTTTACTCTCCCTTTATTTTTTATCCTTTTCCTTTCCTCTCCCTTTAATTTTTGCCTTTTCCTTTACTCTCCCTTTAATGTTTTCCTTTTCCTTTTCTCTCCCTTTAATTTTTACCTTTTCTTTACTCTCCCTTTATTTTTTATCCTTTTCCTTTCCTCTCCCTTTATCCTTTTTCTTTACTCTCCCTATAATATTTTCCTTTCCTTTCCTTCCTTTATTCTTTCCTTTCCTTCCTTTATTCTTCCCTTTCCTTCCTTTATTCTTCCCTTTCCTTCCTTTATTCTTCCCTTTCCTTCCTTTATTCTTTCCTGTCCTTCCTTTATTCTTCCCTTTCCTTCCTTTATTCTTCCCTTTCCTTCCTTTATTCTTTCCTTTCCTTCCTTTATCCTTCCCTTTCCTTCCTTTATTCCTTCCTTTCCTTCCTTTATCCTTCCCTTTCCTTCCTTTATCCTTCCTTTCCTTCCTTTATTCTTTCCTTTCCTTCCTTTATTCTTTCCTTTCCTTCCTTTATCCTTTCCTTTCTCCCTTCTTTTTCCTTGTCTTCCCATTTTCTCCTTCTATTTTTAACTTCCTTTTTTGCATTAGAGAGAGAGAGAAAGAGATAAATAGATAGATTGATAGATTGATAGATAGATAGACCAGATAGACAGATAGATAATAGATAATAGAAATGATAGAAGNGATACCCAAAAAACAGTAAGAAAACATAATTCTAGACTAGAACAGCTCTACTTAAAATGTTTTTTTAATTTCTACAAAAAAACTTCGCTAAGTTTAAAAGCACTTTATAATTTGTACTGGCAAATAGTTCAGTCATTTATATGTATTAGGGAATACATAGTAGTAGGGTTTTGCATACTGCTTTCGAACATTATGAAAGAAAGTACATTTAAAAAGGTAATGAAATTCGTCTCTACGTCATTCATATTACAGTGGGTGCATAACGATCCTCAATTCAATTTAGTATATCTACCTCTCACAATCGGTAAACGATGATTAGCACACTTAAATTTACACAATGTCCTGTAATATTTAGATGGTAGTTTCATCAGATAACTTTGCATTTCCTTATTTTCAGTCATAATCCTGGAATTGACACAAACTAAATTATTGTGAGTTTCTTCCTTCCACGTTTTTTTTGGGAAATGTCGTTACACCTTAGCTTGAAAGCTTCCTTAAAACCAATTACCATTAACATCATTTACACTAATAAAAACATGGTCATACCGCAACTATTTAACAACGGGTTAACCTTCATAATCCAAGGAGATCTATAGATTTTTGATCATCAATTGTTTAACAAACATATATAATATTTATGATATTTTGTTTTTATCTCCATTTGCAATTCTAAACCAAAAATTAATAATCCTGTTATCAATATACTCCTCTATTGATTTAACCCCAAGTTCACCATAAATCATACACAGCGGTGTTGTGTGTGTGTGTGTGTGTGTGTGTTTTGTGGTGTGTGTGTGTGTGTGTGTGTGTGTGGGTGTTTTATGTGTGTGTGTGTGTGTGTGTGTAATGTGTGTGTGTGTGTGTGTTTTGTTATGTGTTGTGTATGTGTGTGTGGTGTGTGTGTGTATGTGTGGTGTGTGTATTGTGTCTGTGTGTGTGTGTGTGTGTGTGTTGTTGTGTGTGTGTGTGTTGTGTTATGTGTAGTGGATGTGTGTGTGTGTGTGTTTGTGTATGTGTTGTGTGTGGTTGTGTGTGTGTGTGCGTGTTGTATGTGTGTTTTTTGTGTGTATGTGGTGTGTGTGTGTGTGTGTGTTTTGTGTTTTTTGTTGTGTGTGTGTTACCTGTACTGTCAACCCTGAACCCCTGTAACCCTAAACCCCTAACCTACCTATCTTCCCCCTTTCCCTTCCATCCCTTTCCCTTCCTTTCCTTTTCTCTCCCTTTTCATATTTCCCATCCTCTCCCTTTAATTTATTCCTTTCCTCTCCCCTTTAAAAATTTCCTTTCCTTTACTCTCCCTTAAAAAAAATCCTTTTCTTTACTTCCCTTTAATTTTTTTCCTTTCCTTTTACTCCTCCTTTAATTTTTGCCTTTTCCTTTACTCTCCCTTTAATTTTTTTTCCTTTTTCCCTTTTCTCTCCCCTTTTAAATTTTTTCCTTTTTCCTTACTCTTCCCTTTTAAAATTTTTTGCTTTTCCTTTACTCTCCCTTTTAAGTTTCCTTTTCCTTTTTTCTCCCTTAATTTTACCTTTTCTTTACTCTCCCCTTTTTTTTTTATCCTTTCCTTTCCTCTCCCTTTATCCTTTTTTTTTCTCTCCCTAAAATTTTTTTCCTTTTCCTTCCTTCCTTTTTCCTTCCCTTTCCTTCCTTCACTTTCCTTCCTTTCCTTCCCCTTTCCCTTCCCTTTTACCTTTCCCCTTTTCCCTCCTTTACCCTTCCCCTTTCCTTCCCTTTTTTATTTTTTTTCCTTTTTTTCCTTTCCCTTCCTTTATCCTTCCCTTTCTCCCTTTTTTTTCCTTGTTTCCCCATTTTCTCCTTCTTTTTTAATTCCCTTTTTTTGCTTTAGAGAGAGAAGAGAAAAGAAAATAGATATTTTGTAGATAGATGACAGAAGAAAAAGACAGTAGATAGATAGAGTAGGATAGTGATAGATAAAGGGAAAAAGGGAAGAGAGAGGGAGGGGGAAGAGAAAGCGAGGGGGGAAAGAGAGGAAAAGAGGGGGAGAAGGGGGGAAAGGGGAAAGAGGGAAGAGGAGAAAAGGGGAGAAGAGAGGAGAGAGAGAGAGGGAGAGAGAGAGGAATTGGTGGTGGTTTCATTTTTCATTTCCCCACAAAAACAAAAATGTCCCCCTTCAAATGGGGTCCCGTCCTTCACCACTGATTCAATTTTTCTTTCATTCCCCACACAAGAAATTGGAAAAAACTCATCGCTGTGGTTTTTTTAGTCGTGCTGTGTTTTTTTTTTTTTTCTTCTTCTCTCTCTCCTCTCTTCCTCTCTCCCCTTTTCTCCTCTCTCCTTTCTCTCTCTCTCTCTCTCTCTCCCCAAGATTTGACATAAAAGCCCTCTCCCCTTCTTCTCCCTCTCTTTCTCTCCTCTCTCCTCTTCCTCTCTCTCTTCTCTCTCCTTTTCTCCTCTTTTTCTCTCTCTCATGAAGCACTTGACATAAATTTGCCTCCTCTCCTCTACTCTCCCCCTCTCTCTCTCATAAATAAATAAAACTGTCTTAGATTGGCAGTAAAACAGTAATTTTCTTTCGTTTTAATTTGTTGTCAAATACTCTAAAACTATCATGAACTATTATGGCAACAATAATACACAAGAAAATTCATATTACTACTACTACTACTACTACTACTACTACTACTACTTTTTTTACTACAATATACCTCCACCGCCTCTTTATTTGCAGCGGGTACGCCATAGCCCCACCTCGCTATTGACTGTGGCATCCAACCTTACAACTACCCCTAAAAATACATACATTTACTAACTAACTACCCCTAAATTTACAAACCTACTCTATTCCTAAACTATCCACCCTTATCCCACTCTCTACCAATGTGGCCTCGCAATCGAGATCACCTATGTCCGTGTTAGAGGGAGTGGAGTATCTCGTACCCCTGAGACACAGGAGGGCAGACCGGAGCAGGGAGAAGGAGAGGCGACACCTCATCCAGGCGGCGACGGAGCTCCTTGGCTGGTGCTTCTTTACTGACATCAAGTCAGCTAGTCTTGAGTAGAAGCTCCTAGCCTTGGGGGCCATGCCGCCAGATGTGGTGAAGACCAGGGGCGTGAAGGTACCATGGTCGACTTGCAGGATCCTATCGCCATAGGCCCTTATCTTCTCCAGCTCGTTCCTGTGGTGGACAGCCTCGCTACTACTACTACTACTACTACTACTACTACTACTACTACTACTATACTACTACTACTACTACTACTACTACTACTCTTACCACTACTACTACTACTACTACTCTTACTACTATTACTACTACCAATACTACTACTATCGATAAGCGAATCGTATATAATTAGATTCACGGCCTTACAAGTCTCTCAATGTATCTTTTGTTATCGTGGTTGCTGTGTGTGTATATAAAAGGTGATGACCAAGGTCTCTTATAATATATTAGAGACCTTGGTGATGAGGACAGGGTGTGTGGAGGCTTCGAGGGTCGAGGGGGCGTAAGAAGAGGTCACAAGAAGAAGAAGAAGAAGAAAGGAGGATAAGTCTTCGTGGCTGAGCATATGGAGGAATTAAATGAGACGTGAAATTGACGAGTTAAATCATACGTGGGAAAGATATCGACACGTTTCCTTGCCTTCTTTGGTATACCTGTTGAGAGAAGAGAGAGAGAGGAAGGAGAGAGAGAGGAGGAGAGGAGAGAGGAGAGAGAGAGAGAGGACGAGAGAAGAGAGAGAGAGAGAGAGGAAAGCGAGAGAGGAGAGATGTCCAGGAGCAAAGTTTTAAAGATAATATCGTCGGATGAAAGTGGAAGTGAACGAGTTTAAATGGAACGAGAGAGAAGAGAGTACGAAGAGACGAGAGATAAGAGAGAGAGAGAGAGAGAGAGAGAGAGAGAGAGAGAGGAAAAGAGAGAGAGAGAAGAGAGAAGAGAGAGAGAGAGAGAGAGAGAGAGAAAAGATGACAGGAGAGAGAGAGTCTAAGATAGATAGTGAGGATGAAAAGAGAGGAGAAGTGATGATAGGTGTGTGGGTGAGTGGGAAGAAGGGGTCACGGTGAGTGGGGGAAGAAGGAGGAGTGGGTGGAAGGAGGGAGGGGAAGGAGGGAAGGAGGGAAGGAGATTGGAGTCCTCGCCCTCATCACCCAACCTTACCTTTGTCCTTGAGAGTGACGTCAGTAGTTATTGATGCTCTTCTTCCTTCCCATTTGAGAGAGAGAGAGAGAGAGAGAGGAGAGAGAGGAGAGAGAGAGAGAGGGGGGGGGTGCCGGATGGCTATTACGTTTGTCGTGGATCGACTAATGCTTTGTGGTGTTCTCCTTCTTTTTGTTAATGAGCGACAGATTATTGTGATGCTAACAGTGCTTGTTGACTACTACTACTACTACTACTACTACTACTACTACTACTACTCTATATACACTACTTACTCTCTACTACTATACTACTACTATACTACTACTATACTATACGAAACTATCTACTACTATACTACTACTACTACTGTGATACTACTTATTCTACTATTACTACTACTACTACTACTACTATACTACTCTATATACTACTACTGACTACTACTACTATACTACTTCTACTACTACACTATTACTACTACTATTACTACTACTACTACTACTACTACTACTACTACTATACTACTACTACTACTACTACTATTATTATATATTATTACTACTACTACTATACTATCTACTACTACCTACACTACTACTATACTACTACTACTACTACTACTACTACTACTACTACTACTACTACTACTACTACTACTACTACTACTACTACTACTACTACTACTACTAACTACTAATTACTAACTACTACCTCTTGAATATTCTACAACAATTACTACTATTACCATCAGAGCTAAGTTTAAATAGGTTTTCATTTAGCTAATTCACTACTTATATATCACAATTTAAGCTGTGCAGTAGTTTCATTCAGAAAACTTGCGAGACTTTCACAAATATACGCCTTTATTTCGTTAAGTTTCGCTGTACAAGACTGGTAAGGCTGAGTAAGGGTAGGCTGGCTGGCAAGGCTGGATATAACTGTATTAAGGTTAAGGAAAGGTCTGCCTGTGTTAGGGTAAGCTAGTAGGATGAGTTTTTGTAATGTCAAGTTTTCGACGTATTTGGAAGGGAGAAGTGAAGTCAGGTTGTGTTGTTTCCCGTGTGGCCAAGGTTTGTGTGTCCTTCAGACCTCCTATATAGCATGCCAAGTGGAAAGGGAGGAGAGAGAGGGAAGGAGGGAAGGAGGGAAGGAAGAATAAATGAGAGGGAAAGAGGGAGGGGAGAGAGAGAGAGGGAAGGAGGGAAAGAAGAATAAATGAGAGGGAAAGAGGGAGGGGAGAGAGAGAGAGGGAGGAGGGAAAGCAGAATAAATGAGAGGGAAAGAGGGAGGGGAGAGAGAGAGAGGGAAGGAGGGAAGGAAGAATAAATGAGAGGGAAAGAGGGGGGGAAAGAGAGAGAGGGAAGGAGGGAAAGCAGAATAAATGAGAGGGAAAGAGGGAGGGGAGAGAGAGAGAGGGAAGAAGGGAAAGCAGAATAAATGAGAGGGAAAGAGGGAGGGGAGAGAGAGAGAGGGAAGGAGGGAAGGAAGAATAAATGAGAGGGAAAAAGGGAGGGGGAGAGAGAGAGAGGGAAGGAGGGAAGGAAGAATAAATGAGAAAGAAAGAGGGAGGGGAGAGAGTGAAGACAAGAAAAAGAGGGAAGAAAAGAAGAGAGGAGGGAAGGACGAATATATGAGAGGGAGAGAGGGAGTAGAGAGAGTGAAGACAAGAAAAGGAAGGAAGAAAATAAGAGAGAAGGAGGGAAGGACGAATATATGAGAGGGAAAGAGGGAGTGGAGAGAGTGAAGACAAGAAATACCTTATTGAACATAGCTGAAGTAAACAGTATGTGATATTCAGCCTAGGTCTTGAACAAGCATTGGACTCACGATCTCCACTTGTTACCCTCCTGGATAGAGCTTAGAACTCAGAAACTTATCATTGGGTAAGGTTGGGACCACAATACACAACACTTCCTCATTCACTTGCTCAAGGGGGAATTAACTGGCCACTTTTTGCTGTGGAAAACCTTACAGGCTTGAACGGGCCTTGAACCTACGATTTGCTTGATTGATGACGATGGCGTTATCCACTAAACTGGCGGAGTGTGTGTGTGTGTGGGTGTGTGTTTGTGTGTGTGTGTGTGTGTGTGTTTGTGTGTGTGTGTGTATGTATGTGTGTCACGTGTGTGTGTGTATGTATCAGTGCATTTTTTAACATGCTAACTGGGCGACCAAAATGTCTCCCAGTGATGGAAAACTGTCGCCTCAGTAAGGACATTTTTAAGCTACTGGGCGACAAGATATTTATTCAAAAAATCCTTCTGGGATGCAATGGCTCATGTCTGTGTGTGCAAGATCCGGAAGTACATTCTTATTACTGCATAAAAAATAATGATTTGTATTTACATCTATTTCTTCTATTATTGCCTATATCATCTTGTAAAGCCATCTATAACCCGTCGATGGTTACGCAGTGAAATTTTGTTGGTGCCACTGCAAGATTCATAAACACAGCATGGATGTCGCCCAGTAAGATTTGCTTAAAAAATGCTCTGGTATGTATGTGTGTCACGTGTGTGTGTGTGTGTGTGTGTGTGTGTGTGTGTGTGTGTGTGTGTGTGTGTGAATGAATGACCATCAAAGTAACATAAATAAAAGATCAGTATCAATATGAAACTCCAACAAATAATAGCTCAGTCACCCTTGAAACCTTCCGCATCGCCTCGTTCTCTCTGGTACGCCACTTTTCATGGGTAACTCAAGTATTTTTCCCTGCGGTACTCAAGCCACAACAACACTGCCTTGGGGATGTCATGACCTCGCTTCGTGGTTGCCTAGCTTGCCAGGGGAGATATGCAAGACCACATTAATGCCAGGCAGTAAGAGCTGACCCTCACGCTCAGTGGTAATGGTCTTAATGGTCACGCTTAGTGGTAGTAGTAAAAAATAGTTCTTATGTTCTTATGTTAATATGAATATTAATGTGAAATGGGAATGTTTAATGTTTTCCAGGGACGAAGATGTTTAGAGCGAAGGGAAATTATATTATACTTCAGCGGATATGTTGAGTTTATTACGTGTATTAATGTGTTGTGAAGAGATGGTAGGCGTTCTTTGTTTTTCTTATTATTTCTTATCATGTTTATTTTGTTCTTGTCGTTGTTGTATGAGTAGTAGTGGTGGTGTTATACGTAGTAGTAGTCGTAGTAGTAGTAGTAGTAGTAGTAGTGGTTGTTGTTGTTGTTCCTTTCACCATCGTCATAAAAAAAATAGTAGTAGTAGTAGTTGATGTTGTTGTAGTGGTAGTAGATGAAGTAGTAGCTGAATATATTGTTCCTCCTTCACCATATCCTCTTCCTTCTCCTTATTCTCCTTGTCCTCATCTCAGTATGCACATGACTGGCTGACTGACTGGCTGACTGGCTTATCTCTCTCCAGGTCATCAAGAAATCATTAGCTTCATCTCCCATTCTGATTCTTATCTCATCCTCTTCCTGTACCCTCTTGCGCAAGGAGGGAACACGTCATATCTCTCCCCACCCCCTTTCCTTCCCTATTCCCTCTTTCCCTCCTTCCCCACCCCCTTCCCCTCCCTATTCCCCCTCCCCTCCCTCCCCATCCCACATTCCTTCATCCCCTCCCCACTCATAACTAGCCTTGAAGATCCGTAATCTATAGTCACGAAGCATATGATTTTCTTCTCTTTGAATTACGTTGTTTTTTATGCATGTTTTTTTCATTTGTATTGAATGAAGATGTTTGAATAGTAATTTGAATGATACTGGTATGAGTAAAGTCATTTGTACCCTCCTCCTCCTCCTCCTCCTCCTCCTCCTCCTCCTCCTCCTCCTCCTCCTCCTCCCTCCTCCTCCTCCTCCTCCTCCTCCTCTCTTCTCCTCCTCTTCTTCTTCTCCTCCTCCTCTCTCCTCCTCCTCCTCCTCCTCCTCCTCCTCCTCCTCCTCCTCCTCCTTCTCCTCCTCTTCTTCTTCCTCCTTCTCCTCCTCTGTTGCTGTTTGAGTTCCTTCCTCCTCCTCCTCCTCCCTCCTCCTCCTCCTCCTCTCCTCTCCTCCTCCTCCTCCTCCCTCCTCCTCCTCCTCCTCCTCAGTGGTGTGCCTCAGGGCTCGGTCTTGGGTCCTACTCTTTTTCTGATATACATCAATGATCTGGACTGCGGACTTGTATCTAAAATATCGAAATTTGCTGATGACACCAAATTAGGCGGTAAAGCATATACTAGAGAAAACTGCGAACTCATACAACGTGATCTCGACAAACTATCAGATTGGAGTGATAAATGGCCATTAAAATTCAATTCCGATAAATGTAAAGTAATTGCATATAGGCAACGATAACCTTAAATATAACTATCAGATGCAAAATAAATCTTTAACTGAAGTACAGCAGGAAATGGATTTAGGTGTCATCATCAGTAATAATCTTGAAAACCAGTACGCATTGCCTAGCTGCCAGTAAAAAGGCAAATATGATGTTGGGCTTCATTAAACGCAACTTTGAACATAAAACTCCGCAAGTAATGACACGATTATACACGTCTTTGGTTAGGCCGCACTTAGAATATGCCGTTCAATTCTGGTCGCCTTGTTTTGTAAAAGATCAAGCCAAATTGGAATCAGTGCAAAGAAGAGCAACCAAACTAATTCCATCTCTGCGAAATTCATCTTATGAAGAGAGACTGCGGAAACTTAATATGTTTTCCTTAAAAGATCGTAGAATCCGTGGGGATTTGATAGAAACCTTTATGATCCTAAAAGGATATGATGTCATTAATCAAGAGAACCTATTCGAACTTTCTCCTAAAGTGACAACAAGAAATAACGGTTTAAAACTAAACGGTCAACGTTGCATCACAGATCTGCGTAAAAATTATTTCAATGTTAGAATCGTTGATCGATGGAACAAGTTACCAGCAAATGTTGTCGAAGCCAGCACAATAACTACATTTAAAAACAGACTTGACGCGCACTGTAAAGTAAATGGGTATTGATAGTGCCCTGCGAATTCATATTATAGTCCCCCGGATCGATTAGTGTTAGTGGTAGTTGTAGTTAGCATACTTCATATCCTATCATTCTTCACTACGAAACTTCCATGTTCCTATCTTCTTTAGGGACATGGTATCCTTTTCCAACTGTTTTCTTACATGTAGTTGATAGTTAGTAGTATGTAGTACAACAGATACCTTAGCTATGGACCAATAGGTCTCCTGGTGTCTGTTATTCCTATGTATTCCTATGTATTCCTCCTCCTCCTCTTCCTCCTCAATATACCTCTCTTTTCCTCCTCCCTATCCCACAATTTTTCCTTCACACTTCAGAGGAAAAAAGAAAAAAATGACGGATGTAAGATGAGAAGAGATAAATATTTTCCTCTCCCTTTTATCACGTTTTTTGGAGAAGGAAGTTACCGGAGAGTGAAGGAAGGAGGGAAGAGAGTGAAGGATGCGTCAGGTGATGAAAGAAGAGATAGGAAGGAGAGGAACAGGAAGAATGAAGGAGGAAGAGGAGGAGGAGTGGGAGCAGGAAAAAACTGAAGAAGAAAATACAAAAAAATATAAAAAAGAAGGACGAGAAAAGAGGAAGAGAAAGAAATAGAAGAAGAAAAGGAAGAGGAGGAGGAGATGAAGAAGATGAAGAAAAAGAACAAGAGAAAGAAGAATAAATAGAAGGAACTAAAAAGCATACAAAGGAAGAACAGGTGATAAAAGAAGGAGGAGGAGGAGGAGGAGGAGGAGGAGGATTTCACCTTGGACTTGTGGACGAAGATGCCTCTTAGCTGTCTTTGGCCTTGGCCTTGGCTCACCCTGGACCACGCTCACTGCCTTGCATACTGGACACACACACACACACTCTCTCTCTCTCTCTCTCTCTCTCTCTCTCTCTCTCTCTCTCTCTCTCTCTCTCTCTCTCTCTCTCTCTCTCTCTCTCTCTCATTATTGTTCAATTTTTTCGTTCGTTTATTAATTTGTTTCTTCTTCTTCTTTTTCTTCTTCTTTTTCTTTTTCTTCTCTTCTCTTCTTCTTCTTCGTCTTCTCTTTTTCTTCTTAATCTTTTCTTTTTCTTCCTCTACGTCATCTGTTCTCCTCCTCCTCCTTCTCCTCTTCCTCCTCCTCCTCCTTGTCTTCATTCTCGTCCTCTCCTCCTCCTCCTCTTCCTCTTCCTTTTTCCTTCCTCTTCTTTACCGTAGTGGTACATAACTTGTCTTCAAATGCGTTATTTTATTCTTTTTTTAGGGAGGGCAGGAGGTGGAGGAGGAGGAGGGCAGGAGGTGGAGAAGGAGGAGGGCAGGAGGTGGAAGAGGAGGGCAGGAGGTGGTGGAGGAGGAGGGCAGGAGGTGGAGAAGGAGGAGGGCAGGAGGTGGAGGAGGAGGAGGGCAGGAGGTGGTGGAGGAGGAGGGCAGGAGGTGGAGAAGGAGGAGGGCAGGAGGTGGAGGAGGAGGGCAGGAGGTGGTGGAGGAGGAGGGCAGGAGGTGGAGGAGGAGGAGGGCAGGAGGGCAGGAGGTGGGCGGCATGCACGAAAAAGTGGTTTTTACTCCTAAGGTGAAGAATGCCGCAGACATATATTTTTCCTTATAAGGCAACAGGAAAGCCAAATATGTTAAGACAATACTACTATTCCTCCTCTTCTCCTTACCTCTACTACTACTACTACTACTACTACTACTACTACTACTACTACTACTCTCTACCCCTACTCTCTACCTCTTACTACTTACTCTATTACTACTCTACTACTACTACTACTACTACTACTACTACTACTACTACTATACTACTAACTACTACTACTACTACTACTACTACTACTACTACTACTACTACTACTAACTACTACTACACTACTACTACTATACTACTACTACTACTACTACTACTACTACTACTACTACTACTACTACTACTACTACTACTACAACTACTACTACTACTACTACTACTACTACTACTATACTACTACTACTACTACTACTACTACTAACTACTACTACTACTACACTAACTACTACTAACTACTACTTACTACTACTACTACTACTACTATACTGCTACTATTACTACTACTACTACTACTACTACTACTACTACTACTACTACTACTACTACTACTACTATTACTATACTACTACTACTACTACTACTAACTACTACTACTACTACTACTACTACTACTACTACTACTACTACTACTACTACAACTACTACTACTACTACTACTACTACTACTACTACTACTACTACTACTACTACTACTACTACTACTACTACCTCTACTATTACTATACTGTTCTAATATGGTACAACAGGACAATTAAGAAGAACAATAGTAATAATAGCAACAAAAATACAACAAAAGCAGCAACAATGATAACATTAATATTAATATCAATGATAATATAAATTTTGGTGATAATGATGTCGCTGACGTTGATAATGATAACAATGATGATGGTAATGGTGAGAGTGGTATTGGTTAGAACAATGATGATATTGATAATGATAATAATGATAATAACAACAGCAAAATATTAAACAAAAGAAGAGAATAAAAAATAATAAAAAGAAGAAAGAGATGAAGGAGATGAATAATAATAATAATAATAATAATAATAATAATAATAATAATAATAATAATAAAAAGAAGAAAAAAGGTGAAAAATAAGTAGAAAAATAAGATAAAAAAGAAAGAAGAACAACAACAACAACAACAACAACAACAACAACAACAACAACAACAACAACAACAACAACAACAACAACAGCAACAACAACCACACTTCCTTTGTCGAGTTCCAGTCTCTCTTCTCTCTTTTCGGTTCACTGCTTTTCACTAAATTCCATTCTCTTTCCTTACGCACATAATATTGTCTGCCTCATATATACATCACTTCTCGAGGACGTGTACATCGCAAGCAAGAAAGGCGGCCAAGAATGTGTACTTACCTCGCTTTATGAATGATACAGCCGCGTGTTACAACGTGTTACAGCCAACCACTGGAATGTTGTACTCGTGTTAACATTGCACGTGTCGAAAGTTTACCTAAAGTCGTGTTAACCCCTTAAGGCCCAGAACGTATTTTCCACTGTAATTTAGCTACCATTAGACGATTTTTAGTGAATATAAGCAATATTTTATAGATATGACCTGTTTAGTATCCTCATTGTCTAACTAATTCGGTATATTTAGATACTTCGTAATTTTTAGGCTAACAACATACGAGTTTTTATAGCAAAAGAAAGATCTGGGTGTAAAGGGGTTAAGAAATATATCACTGACTTTTAATTAATGCAGAGGTTTAGATTTTTACATCACAAAAGACTGGCCAAGGGCAAAACAAAAATATAGGCCTACTACTGTTGTGTGTATATTAGTGTATGGTAACTTTGTACTTCTCTCTGCATTTCTATTTTTTCTTTCAATGTACCACTTCTTCCCCCCCCCCCCCCCCCCCCCCCCCCCCCTTCATTGTAAGCTCTCCCTTTCTTTTAAATAAACTTGAAACTTGAACCTTGAGTGTATGCCATGGCGTCTCTTATGCGTAACGGTACAAAATTTTCACGTAATGTTATCTCTTATGCGTAACGGTACAAAGTTTTCACGTATTGTTATCTCTTATGCGTAACGGTACAAAGTTTTCACGTATTGTCGTCTCTTATGCGTAACGGTACAAAGTTTTCACGTAATGTTATCTCTTATGCGTAACGGTACAAAGTTTTCACGTATTGTCGTCTCTTATGCGTAACGGTACAAAGTTTTCACGTATTGTCGTCTCTTATGCGTAACGGTACAAAGTTTTCACGTATTGTCGTCTCTTATGCGTAACGGTACAAAGTTTT
>JACEEZ010007428.1:425000-427500 GCA_016584305.1 Chionoecetes opilio | reverse complement strand
GGGTTATCGGAGAATATACGTTAATCGGTTGAATGAATATGAACCATTTAATTTTGTTCTTTGACCTTCGCCACTCTTGTCATTTTTGCGTTATTTTGTGGGTTATCAAGGAAGTAGATAAATAGACTAGAATACGTCATCTGTTTTTACCTCCTTTTGACATTATCAGCAACACGAAAGTTAAAGAAAATATATATATATATTTGTTGCTTAGAAAATAGTTGTTTAAATCCTTGGTTACGGATCACGTCCAGCTCACGTACGTACATAACAAGGGAGGTCAGTGCTAAGCGACATGAACCATTGAGGTGAAATTCCTATGAAGACTCGTTGTATTGTATGCCTTAGTGTTTGGTGTGCAAGAGATCAGTGTTGCCAGATGCGGTAGTGACCCTCAGCGTCTAGCGGAGAGCGGAAGGAGGTGGTGATGCAAGAGTGGCAACAGTGTAATGCTCTAGTTAGTGATGACGGCATGTGGTGATGACTGGTAAAGGTGATGGTGTGATAATGGTGGAAGTGCTGGTTGGAGTTGTGGTGGTAGTGGTGGTGACAGTTGTGGGGATGGTGATGGTGGTAGCGGTGGTGACAGTAGTAGTGGAGATGATGATGGTGGTGGTAGTGGTGATTATGGTGGTGGTGGTGGTGGCAGTGGTGATGGTTGTAAACTTGTAATGGTGGTAGTGGTGATGGTTGTAATGGTGGTAGTGGTGATGGTAGTAGTGGTAGTAGTAGTGGTAGTGATGATGGTAGTAATGGTAGTGGTGATGGTAGTAGTAGTAGTAGTAGTGGTAGTGGTGATGGTAGTAATGGTAGTGGTGATGGTAGTAGTGGTAGTAGTAGTGGTAGTGGTGATGGTAGTAATGGTAGTGGTGATGGTAGTAGTAGTAGTAGTAGTGGTAGTGGTGATGGTAGTAATGGTAGTGGTGATGGTAGTAGTGGTAGTAGTGGAAGTGGTGATAGCAGTGGTAGTAGTGGTGATGGTGGTGACAGTTGCAAAGAAAAGCTACTAAAAATAAAAAGCTGACAGACAATAACAATAAAGGAAAAAAAAAATTAAATGACACAAGTATTAAAGAAAAAATCTGGGCATTCATGACAAAAAAACGTACTTTTACTCCCTCGCATAAAAACTAAGAACTGAAAAAAAGTTAATGTCAGTGAAACTCAAAACGAGAACAATTAAAGGTCCCGGGAATCACAGAGGGTCATTTCGGTAGGTCAGTAACAATCAAAACTTAAATTAAAATTAAAAAAACACTATGATTGGTCCTCTAATACAGCTCTAACGTCTAACACCGCAAACCACTAATAACTAGATTTAAGCCCTTCACGCCCAGATCTTTCCTTTGCTATATAAAATCATCTGTTAGCCATGAAATTACGAAAAATAACTTAATATAGTTACCAAATTAACTAGTGGACAAGGATACTAAATTGGTCATATCTATAAAATACTGCTTATATTCATTAACCCCTTGAGACCCATAACGTAATTTCCATTGTAATTTGGGTACTATTAGACGATTTTTAGTGAATATAAGCAATATTTGATTGATATGACCTGTTTATAGTATCCTTGTCGACTAACTAATTTGGTATATTAAGTGACTTTTCTTAATTTTATGACTCGACAACATTCATTTTTTTTATAGCAAAAGAAAGATCTGGGCGTGAAGGGGTTAAAATCGTCTTAGGGGTATAAAAGTAATGAAAATTACTTTCTGGGGCCAAAGGTGTTAAACATCAAAGGGAAAAAACAAGAGTTCCCAGGAAAAAAATCCCTTTTCTGTAAAACCTCCTTATTCTACAATCTGATCGCCGTTCATGGTAAATTGGAACACCTTTTACTATTACTACTATTACTACCACACCCACACCTACTGAACTAATAGTCGTAATAGTCAAATAACACCTCCATAGCAACAGTACATAAAAAAGTAGAGTAGGAAAAAGGGCATATTTGATTCATCCATATTGAGTGCTCGCTGCGGGCTATGCAATGTTGTCCGACTGGTTTTTTATTCTACTGGTGCCTTTTTTTCTTCTCTCTCTCTCTCTACGTCCTACGCCGCGCTGGTTTGTTGTCCCCTCGGCCCTTGACCCCGCCCTGGCTGACGTCTTGCTAGGACAGGAGGTAATGAGGGCGGGGAGAGGAGAGAAACTGTACAGGGTTTGGAGAAAATAATGGTAAAGTGTAGGATAAAGGGTAGAGAAAAGAAAAAAATTGGGGTTTTGGGGAAAATATGAGGTTTGGAAAAATAAAAGGGGGTTTAGAAAAATAGAGGGTTAGGAGAAAAAAGGGAGGGTTGGGAAAAATAGAGGGTTTTTGGGGAAAATAAAATAGGGTTGGAGGGAAAAAAATATTAAATAAAGAGGGTTTTTAAATACCCTCACCTTAAAATATTCTATTACAACTGCCCAACCCAAACGGAGTAAAAATTTTACAAGCCATTCCCCTCTAGACCTTGCCCCCTTCGTTGATTAAAATTTTCAAAACCCA
>JACEEZ010007428.1:410000-415000 GCA_016584305.1 Chionoecetes opilio | reverse complement strand
AAACTAGTAGTAGTTAGCCATAGATTACAGCTTTCAACTTTCCTCACAAATTCCATGCAGTTTTTCTATATTGCATGGTATCACTTCTTTTCCGGCCAGCTTCGGCTAGAGGGATGGGTAGGTGGGGAGGAGCCTTCTACTTCCTATCCTTTCTCTCTTATTATCTAGTTAGTGTAGTGTAGTTAAAGCAAACAGTCTTGTAAGGACCTATCGGTCTGTTGCTGTTTGTGTTTCCTTTGTATTCCTTTGTATTCCTCTTCGTTCTCCTCCATCTCATATTTTTCAATTAATTCATATCCTCCTTTTCATGTTCATAATAATATTAATTTACTTTTTTCCCTTTTTTATCATCTCTGTTTTCTCTCCTTTCTTTCTTCATCTTCTGTACTCATCTTTCATTACATTGTCGTCTGATTATAGTCATATTTTTCTTCATACACTTTTCAATTATTCTGTGAGATATCTATTTTCCTTCTCTGCTTTCTTAAGACTCTTCTGCACTATAACTCACTACCTTCATCATCACAATCGCCACCATCATCACCACCATTGACATTATCATCATCATTTTCATCACCATCATTTGCCATCATCATCTTTGCAACGGTAATAAAGTCCTCTCAAATTTTAATCTTGCTAATCCAGTTTTTCTCCTCCTCGTCCTCCTCCTCCCCCTCCTCCTCCTCCTCCTCCTCCTCCTCCTCCTCCTCCTCCTCCTCCTCCTCCTCCTCCTCCTCCTCCTCCTCCATCTCTTCCTCCTCCTCTTCCTCTTCCTCCTCCATCTCCTTCCTCCATTCCTCCTCGTGTGATCGTAATTGAAATGTTATTGCTATTCCTACTTGTTTTTGTTGCGACCATTAGATATTCTCTCTCTCTCTCTCTCTCTCTCTCTCTCTCTCTCTCTCTCTCTCTCTCTCTCTCTCTCTCTCTCTCTCTCTCTCTCTCTCTCTCTCTCTCTCGCCCACACACATTATATCACACAGTTTAATGTTCTTTTATTTATATTTATTTAGTTTCCTTGTATTTACATTATGACGCCGCTGTTTACCTTTTTTCCGTACTCACCCCGGATGTAGCCAAGCATTGTTGAGGTAAAACTGATAATAGATTTCATAGTTACTCACGGATTGTTGTGTTGTGTGCGTGGCGAAGTGTTGGTGGGGGAAGTACAGCTAAGTATTAATTATCCGACCTTGGGGGGACCGAAGGTAGGTCGGATAATTGGAATAGTCGGATGTTCGGATATCACAGTAACCATAAACGTAAGGACAAAATGGTATAGAACATAAAAGATGCAGCTCTTAAAGGTCGATCCAGTGGTATACGCGAAAGTAAAAATCCATGCATAAATAAAGCCACAAATCAATGTTTTCTAAAAACTAAAAAAAAAAAAACTAAAATAAATGGCCAAAACAAGACACAATGTGGTGGTGAAAAAAGTCAGTTGTTTGGACAAGTCGGATGTTTGGAGGTCGGATGTTGGGAATTTGGCTGTATAAGTAGTGATTTGTATATACTTTAATTACCTCTTCTTCTTGTTGTTGTCTTGTTGTTATGTTATGTATTGTTACACTCTACTCTTCATTCAACCCAGAAGCCACGTGTCACATCTATTTCCTTTTCCTCCTCTACAATTTTTTCACAATAATTTAGGTAAGCAGAATAAGGAGGAATAATTTTAGGTTAGGTTAGATGAGGTCAAGATATGTTAGGAAAAGCTGGAGTAAGCAGAAATAAGGTTAGATTAGATTGATTTTTAGCATTATGAGGTGTATTTTGCGTGGAGGAATAGTTATGATGTGATATACGCCTTTCTGGTTCTTACTATATTGAATATTTGTTTGTTAATGCTTGGAATGATGAATTAACACGTTTCTTTTACTTATATTGTGTGTATTTTGCGTGGAGGAATAGGTATGATATGATATACGCCTTTATGGTTCTTACTATATTGAATACTTCGCTTAGAATTATGAACCAAACGTTGCTTTTTACTAATATTGTGTGTGAAAGAGAAGAACTAAGTGAATATTAGGCGCTTTTAAGATTGTAATGAAAGTTTATATATTTAACCCCAGAAAGTTTATATATTTAACCCCAGAAAGTTTATATATTTAACCCCAGAAAGTTTATATATTTAACCCCAGAAAGTTTATATATTTAACCCCAGAAAGTTTATATATTTAACCCCAGAAAGTTTATATATTTGAGACCCAGAACATTACTTTCATTGTAATATAACCACCATTCGACGATTTTAATGAACATAAGCAATATTATATACTAGCCGCAAAGCCGCCCTCCGGGCGGACTTTTTGGCTAGCTCCTGCGGAGGGCTATTGGTGGTGGGCTTTCGGCCCACCACCTGTGTTTGGTGGGCCTTCGGCCCACCAAACACGGACTCTCCAGATAGCCCCTTCTAACTTTCCTGAAATCATGGATGTAGAAATGTATGTATTACCCCCACCCATTCACTCGCCCATTACCCATCACCCCCCACTCATTCACTCACCCATTACCCATCACCCCCCACCCATTCACTCACCCATTACCCATCACCACACACCCATTCACTCACCCATTACCCATCACCCCCCACCTATTCCTCACCCATCACCCATCACCCCCCAACCCATCACCCCCCACCCATTCACTCACCCATCACCCCACACCCATTACCCATCACCCCACCCATTCACTCACCCATTACCCATCACCCTACATCAAGGTTTCCTCAATTCTCGCAACCCACTTTTTTTTCGCAATTATCGCTAATAGGCTGCTAAAAAAAAAAAAAAAAGTGATCGGATCATCTCATAACTGGGCTTAAAACCTTCCCCTGGTCAACCCGGTTCCAAAAATGTGCCATATGAGGTGATTGCGCCACGGGGGGCGGAACCTATACCAGACACACACACACACACACACACACACACACACACACACACACAGACAGACAGACAGACAGACACACTTTCGCTTATATTTACCATTACCCATCACCCCCCACCTATTCCCTCACCCATCACCCATCACCCCCAACCCATCACCCCCCACCCATTCACTCACCCATCACCCCACACCCATTACCCATCACCCCACCCATTCACTCACCCATTACCCATCACCCTACATCAAGGTTTCCTCAATTCTCGCAACCCACTTTTTTTTCCACAATTATCGCTAATAGGCTGCTAAAAAAAAAAAAAAAAAAAAGTAATCGAATCATCTCATAAGTGGGCTTATGACCTTCCCCTGGTCAACCCGGTTCCAAAAATGTGCCATATGAGGTGATTGCGCCACGGGGGGCGGAACCTATACCACACACACACACACACACACACACACACACACACACACACACAGACAGACAGACAGACACACTTTCGCTTATATTATTATAGATATATATATATATATATGACCTGCTTAATATCCTTGTCCATTAGGTAATTTGGTTTATTTAGTTACTTTTTCGTAGTTTTATGGCTAACAACAGACGATTTTATGTAGCAAAGGAAAGATCTGGCCGTGAAGGGGTTAAATATTTTCGTTCCAATATATTTAACATCTATTCATTTTCTAAACCTTGAGGTATTTTTCTATTGTCTTGTATTAACTTTTACACTCTTCCATTGTATTTGGTTGATTAGTTTCTCAGTCGTGACTTGAAAGAGACACTGGTGATCACTGAATGCATCTTACCTATCGTAATACTAAACATAAGAACATAAGAAAAGAAGGAAGCTACAAGAGGCCGTGAGACCTACACGTGGTAGTTCCTGTTGCTTAACACTACCTACATCCACCTTTCATCCCCATCCATGAATTTATCCAGCCTCATTTTAAAGCTCCCTAATGACTCCGCACTAACTACCTGACGACTGAGTCCATTCCAATCATTTACCATCCTATTTGTGAACCAGTTGAAGTAGGAATAAAAGAGCATAAATGTAGACTGAGTATGACGAAGAGGAACGAGACGGGAGTAGAGGAGAGAGAGAGAGAGAGAGAGAGAGAGAGAGAGAGAGAGAGAGAGAGAGAGAGAGAGAGAGAGAGAGAGAGAGAGAGAGAGAGAGAGAGAGAGCGAGAGAGAGAGAGGAGAGAGAGAGAGAGAGAGAGAGAGAGAGAGAGAGAGAGCCTATTTGTGAACCAGCTTTTCCCTTTTTTTTTATATATATACGCTTTTCCAGCATGAACCTTCACTGCTCCTTCCCGTTGCCTAATCTAACCTTGCCAATCTCTCCTTCAGAATCTCTTTCACACATTCACGAAAGCAAGTTTTATAATGTGCACACCGCATGAATGGTCACCAGGCTAAGCACGTGTACAAAAGGCAAAGGAATTATCGCATCATTTCACACAGCTATTTCTGCCCCTCCACCCTCCTCTCTCCTCTTTTTCTATCTCTCTATTAAATTTTTCCATCATATGCTATTTTATTTTCTCCACTAGTTCTCTGTTTCAACTAATTGCTCGCAGATACCAGTTCTCCAGTACAGTTCCCGGGCGCCTCTCTCTCTCTCTCTCTCTCCTCCTCTCTCTCTCTCTCTCTCCTCCCCCTCTCTCTCTCTCTCATCTCTCTCCTTCGCTCTCTCGCTCTCCTTCTCTCTCTCTCGTCCTCCTCTCTCTCTCTCTCTCTCTCCTTCTCTCTCTCTCTCTCTCCCCTCTCTCTCCTCTCTCTCTCTCTCCTCCTCTCTCTCTCCTCTCCCTCTCTCTCTCTCTCTCTCTCCTCTCCTCTCTCTTTTTCGTATTTCTTCCCTCGATCAATGTCATTCACACTCTTCTTCCCTTTTGTATCTCTCGTTCATTCCTTCCCACGCTTTCCTCCCCTGTTCCATATCACATCTTCCGTCTCTCTCCTCCTCTCCTCTCTCATCTCTCCTCTCTCCTTCTCTCTCTCTCTCTCATCTCTTCTCCCTCTCTCCTCTCTCCTCTCTCTCTCTTCTCCTCTCTCCTTCCTCTCCTCTCTCTCCCCCTCCCTTCCTCTCCATCTCCTC
>JACEEZ010007428.1:377500-395000 GCA_016584305.1 Chionoecetes opilio | reverse complement strand
ACACTTGGTACCCAAGACGCATATTACCAGAAGCCTTGGCGGTGCGCGGGAGGAGGCTGGCAATAGTGTCCGCGAGTACTGGCCGCCCACCCTCCCGCACGTGCCCCATTGTTGCCTGTACTTTAAAGTCCGTCACGTACGGGCTTACGGCCGATGTTTCGCAACGAGGCAACACAGTCACCCGCCTCGCCTTGGTCCTGGCGGGATGTCCTCCAGCGCGCCACGGAGGGCGGCGGAGGGCGAGGCCACCTGCCTGGCTCACCCTTGTGGGTGCCTCCAACAGCCTGCCGCAGCAGATCACGCCCAGGGGAGCGGCATCGACGGAGTGATACCTGAGGACCCCGGGGCTGCATACAGCCCCTCTGGACAGCCGTGGATGGAAGAGGTAAAGAGACGTGAGGGAGAGGAAGGAGTGGTGGAAAGAGAGGTGGAGGAACAACCACACAGATGAACGGTGCAGGAGGGACGCAAACCTTGCAGCGGGAAGTAATGGTTCGCTGCAGAGGCTTACATGCCCGTAAGAGATCCTTCCTCCCTTGATGGACGTAACCACTAGCCAACAGGTGCAGGGAGACGCCGCCATCCGGGCGTGACACCCGACAGGCGGCGAGGGAGAGGCGTTCATTAGCGCACTTATCATAGCGGACGGCGGCAGTGTGACACGCAGGGAACGCGGATGTGGGAACCTGGTTTTGGGAGAGGCGGATGGCGAGGCGGAGGATAGGAAGGAAGCCTCGCGCCAACACCTGGGCCGCGGGTTTCCCAGGAGTGCAGGAAGCGATCACGCCGTTCACTTAATGGCTCGACACGGCGGGGCGTCGCGGCTCCCGACACTTGTTTCAGTGATTCACGAGCCACGCGCGGCCACTATTTCTCCGCAAACCTGTACTTTCCTCCGTCACAAACTCACACAGGTCAATACCAAACTTTCTGGTTTTATATTACTTTCCTTAGGGAATTAGAATTTTTTTTTTTTTTAATAAAAGAAACGTAGCATTAATTTGCAATATCTATAAGTGTTCTCCCGCTCACTTCTGTTACAAATCGAACTTGCGGGTATAATCCTCATAAGAAATGGTTTAGTAATGTTCGAAAATACATTTCAATTTGTACGAATAAACAAAAATAGAAACGTTATTGTCGTGGGATTTCTGATTTAGGTAATTATCAACTAATCTGCGGTATAGCTTTTGTGTTATTTAGGAATCATCAAATTGACAAAGATTTATAATTGAATAGCTAAAGATAATTTGAACATAAAACTACTCTCCTCATGCCTAGCGTTAATACTGTACTGGCGATGCCTTGACTCAGCCTCAGGTGTGCGATCGTGCCTCTCTACCTGTGCTACACCTGGGCACTAATTACGGGCCAGTGCAATGCCACCAGGTGTGTCTGTCAGGGCCATGGGAGAGGCACGACTGAAGCTGATATAAAGGGAGGTTCATTGTCTGCTGGGAGAGAGGAAGAAAAAGTGAAGATATATTAATGAGGACAGTGAAAGAAAATGAAGATGAAGTTATTGATGAAAAGGGAAAAAGAAGTGTTGATGAAAAGGGAAAAGAAGAAGTTGTTGATGAAAAGGGAAAAGAAAAAGTTGTTCATGAAAAAGGAAAAGATGAAGTTATTGATGAAAAGGGAAAAAGAAGAAGTTATTGATAAAAAGGGAAATTGAAGTTGTTGATGAAAAGGGAAAAAGAAGAAGTTATTGATAAAAAGGGAAATTGAAGTTGTTGATGAAAAGGGAAAAAGAAGTTATTGATGAAAAGGGAAAAAAGAAGTTATTGATGAAAAGGGAAATTTAAGTTATTGATGAAAAGAGAAAAATAAGTTGTTGATGAAAAGGGAAAAAGGATACAAGGAAAGAGGAAACGAAGATAAAAATGGATGTAAAAGAATTAAATGATTGTTGAAAGAGAAAGTCAGGAATAAATAGGAACTTGAATGGAGGTGAAAGGAAAATGAAGGTGGAAAGATTATAGGCAAGAAAGTAAGATGAGTTATGAAGTGTGAGAAAGGAGGATGAAACTATAGGAATGAGATGATGTGTTGTGATGGTGATGATGGTGATGATGGTGATGATGAGGGTGATGATGGTGATGATGGTGATGATGATGGTGATGGTGATGATGGTGATGGTGATGGTGATGATGGTGATGGTGATGGTGATGATGAGGGTGATGATGAGGATGATGGGGATGATGGTGATGGTGATGAGGGTGATGATGGGGATGATGGGGATGATGGTGATGGTGATGATGATGGTAATGATGGTGATGATGGTGATGATGGGGATGATGGTGATGGTGATGATGGTGATGATGATGATGATGGTGATGGTGATGATGAGGATGATGGGGATGATGGTGATGGTAATGGTGATGATGATGGTGATGATGATGGTGATGGTGATGATGGTGATGATGGTGATGATGATGGTGATGATGATGGTGATGATGGTGATGATGGTGATGATGGTGTTGTGATGGTGATGATGGTGATGATGATGGTGATGATGGTTATGGTGATGATGAGGGTGATGATGGTGAGGATGGGGATATGACGCTGTGTTTGTGATGACTCAGGGAAATATCATGTCCGGTTTTATCATCATTATTAACATCTTCCTTTTCTTTCCTCCTTTTCCTCATCCTCTTCCTCCCTCGTCTTCATCATCTGACCTGTCGTGTATTTTTCTGTTGTCTTCTTTACTGTTGTGTCTCCTGTTTTACTGTTGTGTTTTCTATTTTTCTGTCTTTCTTTACTGTACTGTCATCTATTTTTCTGTTGTGTCTTCTGTTTTACTGTTCTGTCATCTATTTTTCTGTTGTGTCTCCTGTTATACTGTTCTGTCATCTATTTTTATGTTGTGTCTTCTGTTTTACTGTTCTGTCATCTATTTTTCTGTTGTGTCTTCTGTTTTACTGTTCTGTCATCTATTTTTCTGTTGTGTCTTCTGTTTTACTGTTCTGTCATCTATTTTTCTGTTGTGTCTTCTGTTTTACTGTTCTGTCATCTATTTTTCTGTTGTGTCTTCTGTTTTACTGTTCTGTCATCTATTTTTCTGTTGTGTCTCCTGTTATACTGTTCTGTCATCTATTTTTCTGTTGTGTCTTCTGTTTTACTGTTCTGTCATCTATTTTTCTGTTGTGTCTTCTGTTTTACTGTTCTGTCATCTATTTTTCTGTTGTGTCTCCTGTTATACTGTTCTGTCATCTATTTTTCTGTTGTGTCTTCTGTTATACTGTTCTGTCATCTATTTTTCTGTTGTGTCTTCTGTTATACTGTTCTGTCATCTATTTTTCTGTTGTGTCTTCTGTTATACTGTTCTGTCATCTATTTTTCTGTTGTGTCTCCTGTTTTACTGTTCTGTCATCTATTTTTCTGTTGTGTCTTCTGTTATACTGTTCTGTCATCTATTTTTCTGTTGTGTCTTCTGTTTTACTGTTCTGTCATCTATTTTTCTGTTGTGTCTTCTGTTATACTGTTCTGTCATCTATTTTTCTGTTGTGTCTTCTGTTATACTGTTCTGTTGTTGTGTCTTCTGTTATACTGTTCTGTTGTTGTGTCTTCTGTTATACTGTTCTGTTGTTGTGTCTTCTGTTATACTGTTCTGTCTTCTATTTTCCTATTCTGTCCTGCTTTACTGTTCTGTTCTTTTTGTTCTGCTGTGTCACCCTGTTCATAACGCTCTTGACACCTTGGCTACGCTAGGAATGGACAACCCTGATTTTTAAAGTTTATTTTCCTGACTTAATTTGCTTCCTTGCGGTGGCAGCTGCGAATATTTCTTAATTAGTCAAACTTGATAACCCTTGGCCTTTCTCGGGGGAGCAAAACAAAATGACTATACGGATGCCTCTGCCTCACGTCTTACCCCAAAAGAAAAAATAATTCGGCATACTCCTACACGCAGTTTCTCTCTCATATATCTTTTTTCTCTCTTTTTTTCCATCACCAAACGTTTTCTCCTCCTGATGGGGACGTCAGAATTATTACTATTGTGAAGGGAATAACGACTCCATAAATGTCACACGGGTTGATAGAGTGAGTGAGGGACTGAGAGAATGAGAGATAGAAAAACAACTGATATGTTTTACCCGGAGAGGCCGACCTTTGTAGAACTCAAGATGTACTACGTGCCGCGGGACAAACTCAAACGCGGAACTGTTTCTTGCTATGACGTTTGGTTGGTCTTAGGCGCCGTACGTATACCGAGATTTAGCGCTTTATGTTAGGTTGCGAGGGCGAATTGTTTATTAATATATTAACAGTAGTAGTAATGGTAGTAGTAGTAGTAGTAGTAGTAGTAGTAGTATAGTAGTAGTAGTAGTAGTAGTAGTAGTAGTAGTAGTAGTAGTAGTAATGGTAGTAGAAGTAGTAGTAGTAGTAATAGTAGTAGTAGCAGTAGTAGTAGTAGTAGTAGTAATGGTAGTAGTAGTAGTAGTGTAGTAGTAGTAACAACTATAGCAATGGTGAACGCTTGATCAAAAACACCGAATCTTATAGTGTGTGTATAACAGTCTATTTTAAAGTAAGATCTTGACTTGCACTTTAATTTCCTTAAGACTGAATACCGTTTTTACTTTCAATTTCCATCTAGTTAGTAGAATGAAGCTAAATAATCATGGCAATAAAGCTGTAAGAAGAAAACAGACCACCACTTTGGCTGTCACCAACTTAAAATGCGAGAGATATAAGTCAGTGGTTGTATTGTTGAGAGTTTGTATTTACCATTCCCTGCGCGGCTCAGTGGGCAAGCCAGCGTCCGTTTTCTTTCCCATGTGAGGCTAACTTGTGTAATCTGAAGTCAAGTGCCTGGTTTGCCTTTGAGGGTTAGTGAGGTGCAAGACAGTTTGAAGAGGTATGTTTGTGGTTTTAGTGGTGGTGCGGTGGCTTGGGGTGGCGGGGCGGGGGGGGGGGATGTGTGCATGGGTATTATTTGTTTCGTTGTGGTTTCTTGTATCAGTGCAAAGATCGTGTTGTGGTGTCTCGATGTCAGTGTTATCAAGTTTGGTTACAATGTCATGGATGGGATGTTTCACCACCGCCGAGCATTCCAAACTATTCCAGGTATTAGATCTGTTTAGGAGACCCGATTTCTGTACGTCATTTAATACACCATGTGTGTGTGTGTGTGTGTGTGTGTGTGTGTGTTGTCTGTGCGTGTGTGTGTCTGTGTGTGTGTGTGTGTGTGTGTGTGTGATTCACCCATGGTTTTGTCCACACGAGTCAGACTCGCGATCGCCAGTTTCATCCTCCCGGTGCGAGCATGGAGCTCATTATTACCGATCTTTGGGTAATGCTGGGACCTCACACACCACACACCTCCATCCCCTTGCTCAAGGGGGAAAGCAACCGCCCGACTTTCTCAGTGGAAAAATCCCCGGGAATGAGCGGGGCGCCCCCTAGGATCGAACGCCGAACCACATAATGGTGCTGGACGCCCTAACCCACCGAGCCATTCAGGCGTTAAAGTGGAAACTACAAGTTACAAGATGTTAAGCGTAGCGCAGAAAGTCAGCCTGGTTTCGGAAACACACACACACATACACATACACACACAGACACACACATACACACACACGCGCGCGCGCACACACACACACACACACACACACACACACACACACACACACACACACACACACACACACACACACACACACACACACACACACACACACACACACACACACACACACACATTTATTTTCACCCGAGCACGTCTGTCTTTCTTCTAATAAAATTATTATCCCATCGTAAACTCAATACAAGAGGAAATATTATGTTGACTTCGTTTTCGTGTAATAAGATTCTTGTTATTGTTAATATAATTCAACTGATCGAAAATTGCCAAAGAAAATAACGAGCCAAAAAAAAAGAAGGTAGTAAGTCCCTCCTGTGATTTTCCTTTTGTTTGGCGGGAATCATAAAAGTTTGGCAGATTCTTTTGTTATGTTACTCACCCCTATTCACCCCTTCACTCACCTCTTCAACCACCCCTTCAACCACCCCTTCAACCACCCCTTCAACCACCCCTTCAACCACCCCTTCACTCACCCCTACAACCACCTCTTCACTCACCCCTTCAACTACCCCTTCACTCACCCCTTCAACCATCTCTTCACTCACCCTTCACTCACCCCTTCAACCACCCCTTCACTCACCCCTTTACTCACCCCTTCAACCACCCCTTCACTCACCCCTTCACCCCTTCCCCCAACACTACACACCCCAGCTCACCCCTTTCACCCCTTCAGTAATCAATCAACCACCTTTTCACATCCTCCCTCACCCCATTCTCTCTTTATCCTTCTCATCTCCTCTCACCTATCTAAATACCCTCCCTTCATCTCCTTCTACAGGCCTTCTTCACCTCATTATTTAGAAGGTGAAGGAAGGAAGGAAGGAAGGAAGGAAGGAAAGAAGGAAGGAAGGAAGGAAAGAAGGAAGGAAGGAGGTTGAGTGCTCCCTCTACCTCCTCTTTCGACCTTCATGTGTCTTATCTATAACTCTGTGACAGACTTTCTCTCTCTCTCTCTCTCTCTCTCTCTCTCTCTCTCTCTCTCTCTCTCTCTCTCTCTCTCTCTCTCTCTCTCTCTCTCTCTCTCTCTCTCTCTCTCTCTCTCTCTCTCTCTCTCTCTCTCTCTCTCTCTCTCTCTCTCTCTCTCTCTCTCTCGCTCTCTCTCTCTCTCTCTACATTGCAAGAGTTCTGTTATTGAAAAATCATTTAACTTTTAAAGGAGTTTTCATAATGCAGTTATATACTTTTTAATTTGAGTATTATTTTCATTTTATGGAGGCGGTTATTATAATGGAAATGTTAAGGTATCTATGTATGTATGTATGTATGTATGTATGTAGATGTTAATAAAATATGCTGGGTTGCAATTTCTATTTTTTTTTCTTAGGTTCAGTCTAACTTTCGATTTTCAAAGTAAAGCTGCTTTAAACTAGAAGTATGATATGTTATTATGCGTGAAAATCATATAGAGTTAGTCCTTTCCCCTACACTGGGGTGGCAACACTGGTCTAGCGTCTACACTGACCTATCATGAACGGTTTCTGAATTATAAACTTATATATTTACCATAACGCGTTCAGCTCACAATTTGTTTCTCACACAACAACACTTACCCATCAAAAGTTATTGTAAATGGATGGATATACAATTGTATCCCCGGTATTTCCACTTATCTAGCGAAAAAAACACTCTCGGATTTCTGGCTGCTCTAAAATATTCCAAAATTGACGAAAATCAGGTTTTTGTTATTTTGCCGCAAAACTATGAGTTGTACAATTTTTTTTCTTCGAAGTAACAAAGGTTCATCCTGAGATGTTCTACATGATGCAGTAATCCGCTTGTCAAAACACCTTACGGTTGTCGAGAAAATTGATATTTTGTATAAATGTACGAATATGCTATTTTCTCGTTTATTTACCAATCAATATTTGTTTGCTTTACGCACCCGTCAGGGTGGCATGGTTAGTAGAGCTGTGAACTCGCGTGTGCAGCGTCCCTGCGCATTCGGTCAGCAGTTTGAGTCCACCAAGTTCGTCCTGGCGTGGTGGTGCTTTGTATAGTCAATAACCTTGTAGTTAGTACTTGCAAAGTGTCTAGATAGGATCAAAGTATCTGTTTGCTTTACGCCATATGATAGCCCTTGATCTACTTCATATTTACTTCTCTATAATTCTCTTGCACTAATCTGCCATAGTTTTTTTAGTTATCGAAAAAAACGTGATTTAAAAAAAATCAAGGCATACTTGCAAAATTTACAATATTTTTTGAAAAATTGATTTGCTTGAAAATTTGTTGCTAGCAGTTATCTGGCATGCTGAACACGAATTTGGAGTCAGTTTTCAGTTACAATGATTAGAAGTCCGTATTTATACCCCTTGCAAAATGTGCAATATTTTTTTTAAATAGATTTGCTTGAAAATTTGTTCCTAGCAGTTATCGGGCATGCTGAATACGAATCTGGAGTCAGTTTTCAGTTACAATGATTATAAGTCACTATTTCAGCCAATTCACAATGACATGATACTTCCATATATTCCTTAAAAACCACAAATTAGACAAAACTTACTACAAGACATGAAAATAGGATAGAAATTGCTAGCTTAATCATTACTTCAATACAACGATCAGTATTAGTATTTTCAGTATTAGTAATATTATTATTAATCCCTATTTGAGCCACCCATGCGATTGTCAAAGTACTTAAAAAAACCTAGGAATACTATAGCAATTCTGTGGGACTTTTAATGCCCTCTCATGACTCCTGTATAGGATGCGTGAAGGAGCGAAGAGGCCCGTAAAGGACTCTGAAGGAATGTATACAAAGTGAAGGATACTTACCTTATCTCTGTCCTATCATTTCGAGACTCAGGAATGTAGAGTTAGTTACCATGGAGTGTCATGCCTCCCAGCGATGGTCCAGACAGGTATTTAATGAATCTCAGGATAACCCTTTTCTACACCCTCTAGATACGCCTAAATTCCTTTATTCTGAGTCATGTCTCATTACTGACGATTTTATTTTTGTCCTTATTACTGTTTATTGTTTTTTATTGGTGTATTAGTATTCCTATCTCTTTGGTTCACATTTTTTCTCGTTTCTAGTTCTTATCCTGGTCATTTTTGTTTCGTTTTTATCTGTTCCTATTTTGACTATTTGTTTGTATGGCTATCTGTCTGTCTGTCTGCTATCTCTGTCTGTCTGTCTGTCTGTCTGTCTGTCTGTCTGTCTGTCTGTCTGTCTGTCTGTCTGTCTGTCTGTCTGTCTGTCTGTCTGTCTGTCTGTCTGTCTGTCTGTCTGTCTCTCTCTCTTCTTCTCTCTCTGCTCTCTCTCTCTCTCTCTCTCTCTCCTGTCCCCTCTCTCTCCTCTCTCTCTCCTCTCTCCTCTCTCTCTCCTCTCTCTCCTCTCTCTCTCTCTCTCTCTCTCTCTCTCTCTCTCTCTCTCTCTCTCTCTCTCTCTCTCTCTCTCTCTCTCTCTCTCTCTCTCTCTCTCTCTCTCTCTCTCTCTCTCTCAGACCATCAATCATACCGACGCAAAGAAATTTCAAGGTCAGGGTCGAATTTCCTTAGTAAATATCTTGGACTCTTTTACCTGAAGCAGGAAACCGCGGGATAGCCGAGGGCCAGGAGAAGTTACTCGTTGACAACCTTTTTACCTATGAATTATAACTCTAAGTCATTTGTTTTGTTTAGTTATTGTTGAGATATTGATTTTCTATTTCTACACGTTAGGTTAGGTTAGGTTAAAATAGGTTAGGTTAGGTTAAGTTAGGTTAAGTTAGGTTAGGTTAGGTTTATATTTGGTGATTCTAATAATTCTTCTCACGTACATTTTAAGTTAGGTTAGGCTAGGCTAGGTTAGGTTAGGTTAGCTAATAAGGTTAGGCTAGGTTAGCTAGTTAGGTTAGATTAGGTTAGGTTAGGTTAGCTAATAAGGTTAGGCTAGGTTAGGTTAGGTTAGCTAGTTAGGCTAGGCTAGGTTAGATTAGGTTAGCTAGTTAGGTTAGGCTAGGTTAGATTCGGTTAGATTAGGTTAGCTAGTTAGGTTAGGCTTGTGGCTTATGTTATGTGATGTTATGTAACCCCGTAAATAATAATGTGATGATGGTTATTGTTATGTTGTGGTGTCCCTAATGGTGTCATGGACGGGAATCTTGTATGCACAGTGACACCTGGAGGGAGATAAAGGTGTATGGTGGTGTGATAATGGAGGTGGTGGAGGTGGTGGTAATGGGGAAGGTGGAGGAGTAGGTGGTGGTGATGGGAAAGGAGGAAGTGGAGGTGGTGGTGATGGGAAAGGAGGAGGTGGAGGTGGAGATGAAAGAAGGGGATGAGGAGGAAGAAGAGGAAGGAAGAAGGAAGAAGAAAACCAATGAAGAAAAAATGAAGAGTCAGATAGGAGGAAATAGAATGTAGGAAAAAAAGGAAGGAAGAAAAATAAAGATGAAAAGACAGGAAATGGATGAACAAAGCTAGTACAAGAAGACCTAGACAATATTTCTTCACTCTATCCTCTATTCTATCCTTCCTATCCTTCTTGACTCTATTTCTTCTTATCCACTCGCTGTGTGTGTGTATGTGTATGTGTGTGTGTGTGTGTGTGTGTGTGTGTGTGTGTGTGTGTGTGTGTGTGTGTGTGTGTGTGTGTGTGTGTGTGTGTGTGTGTGTGTGTGTGTGTCGTGGGAATGATAGGTAATATTTAGCGTATATACCGATCAGTAACCCTTCATACGTGTCTTTGCCTTTATAAAATCTCAAGGGGGTGTTACGCTCAAGTGGTGGTGGTGGTGGTGGTGGTGGTGGTGGTGATGTCAGCGCGGGGCGGGCAACACATAGCAGAGTCTCACAGTCTCACACACCTGGTCAACCGTCAGCCTCAGCCAGTCTTCTTCGGACAGGTAGTGCGGGCGGGCGCATGTCTCTCCTCCCTCCGCCTTGCGCTCTCCTTACCCACACACATTTTCCGACTGTCATGCTAGTGGGCGTGGGTGACAGCCCTTGACGACGAGCTTTTAAGGGGGAGAGGACCTGAGGAGTGAATCAGAAAACTCTCAGACGTGAAAATGTTCGCCAAACTGTGTTATCCATGACTTCCATGAACTATCGTGTCCGCGGCGAGGGTGACCGCTGCCTGGTGCAAGGTTAGGACAGGGTGGGTGGTAGGTGGGTCCTCGTCCCTCGTGTCGTTCCCCTCAACTTGTGACTCCGGTCTGTAGGAACGCCAACACACCCACACACACACACACACACACACACACACACACACACACACACACACACACACACACACACACACACACACACACACACACACACACACACACAGACACTCGCCAACGCACCATTATGTAACGCAAGAACAATTCAAGATCATGTTGTGCAATTGAATGTTGAAAAAGAGATCGACAGCACCGAGGAGGAAATGCTGTCAGTGTGTACAAAGAGTAATCAGTGGCAGAGGGTCAAGCATAAAAACCTGGCCGAACAATACTCCTCACAATGGACTCACTAGGTATTGAGAGCAGCGCCGTGTGACAGGCTTTAAGGACCCACAGAAAAAGTCATACCTAACAATGGCGTCAAGAAAACAATGCACACGTTAGCCATTAATCACAACCACACACGCATTCACACATTCACACACACACGCATAAAGAAAACTTGGACATTTCAACGAAGAAGCTGAAATAACCAAAATATTCAAGTCACTGAACGTTAAGAAGATTTCAACGAGGAACCAACAAGTGATCAGTAACAAGAAAGAAAAAGAAACAAAAGAAAAGAATGACTGGATAAAAATAACTTAGCCAACCACGACAAAGAAAATCAAAAGTAAGAAACTCTCACTAAGAAAAGTAAGAGTAACTAAGAAAAGTAAGAGAAAAGTAAGAAACTCAATAAGAAAAGTAAGAGTATTCAAGAAAAGTAAGAGAAAATCAAGAAACTCTCATTAAGAAAAGTAAGAGTAACTAAGAAAAATAAGAGAAAAGTAAGAAGACTCATAATAAAAAAAACTTTGTAACTTGAATAGGGAAGTGACCAGGAATCCAGAGGCGGGATGATGAGCCGTGTTAAGAGGGTCCTGGGCCACTCCTACGATGTAAACGACCGCCCCTTCACGTCCCCGGCCAGCGACCCGGAGACGCAGCAGCCCCACCCCCGTGCCCGCCCCGAGGAGCGTGCGGGGAGGCGGGGCGAGGTGGAGGAGGAGGATCAGCTTGACAGTGTGAATGTGTCCTCCAGGGACTTCAGGGCCTGCCGAGTGCATCCAGGGAGGAACGCCAAGGCACAACAGGGTGTCTCTTCCTCCTCGTTGGTGAGTCTTCGTGTGGATATTGAATTGGTTTATACATGGAAGGGAGCTCGTTGTGATGTGGTAGTGGTAGTATTAGTAGTAGTAGTAGTTGTTGTTGTTGTGTTGTTGTTGTTGTTGTTGTTGTTGTTGTTATAGTAGTAGTAGTAGTGGTAGTGGTAGTAGTGGTAATGACAGTGTGTGTGTGTGTGTGTGTGTGTGTTGTGTTTGTGTGTGTGTGTGTGTTGTGTGTGTGTGTGTTTGTGTGTGTGTGTGTTTGTGTGTGTGTGTGTGTTTATCCAGCTCACCAGTTCATGAAAGTTAAATGCACATAGCGTCACGTATGAGAGAGAGAGAGAGAGAGAGAGAGAGAGAGAGAGAGAGAGAGAGAGAGAGAGAGAGAGAGAGAGAGAGAGAGAGAGAGAGAGAGAGAGAGAGAGAGAGAGGTGGGAGTATCAAGAGTCCCACGAAGTTTGTATCCATCATAGTCACTCCTCCCTCTTCCCCCTCCTCCCCTTTCCCCTTCCCTTTTCTCCTCCCCTTCCCCCTTCCCACTCCTCCCCTTCCTTCCCTCCAGCAACCTCACCTTAATTAGGCAACACCATCTACAGAGCACGATTATTATTTTTTTTCACCCTCCAAATTTGTGACCATGAACTTGTCCCCGGCATTTTAAGGAAAAGGTTTTTGACTTTACGAATACCAGGTAGTACTTCCGCGTCCATTGTGGAGAAGTGCCCTCTTGCGCCTCCTCCTCCTCCTCCTCCTCCTCTCCTCCTCCTCCTCCTCCTCCTCCTCCTTCTCCTCCTCCTCCTCCTCCTTCCTCCTCCTCCTCCTCCTCCTCCTCTTCCTCCTCCTCCTCCTCCTCCTCCTCCTCCTCCTCCTCCTCCTCCTCCTCCTCCTCCTCCTCCTCCTCCTCCTCCTCCCTCCTCCTCCTCCTCCTCCTCCTCCTCCCTCCTCCTCCTCCTCCTCCTCCTCCTCCTCTTCTTCTTCTTCTTCTTTCTCCGTCATATTCGTGCATGATATATTATTCGAGGCAAGGCAGGAGCGGCCATCACCTCCGACATGGTACCATTTTTCCTGGGCGTCGCTCGATTGGTGTGTAGCTGCATCCATTTTCCCCAAGGCAGCGCTGGCACTATTCTGTGATTTATGGAGAACATATTGACTGAGCGTCTTGGAATTTGTTCTAGACGGAGGGACTGTGTAAATGTTTATCCTTTGAAGTAATTCCGACCAGGACGAGGGTTTGTATGTATATTTGATCATTTTTATGGATAAGATGAATTGACAGCGAGGGAATCAGAGAAAGAGATAAGTAGGTGATAAGAGAGTTAAGCGATACTTCATCCTGGTGGCTATCGTTGCATCGACATTCAAGGTGTCAATACTGAAGGATATTTCTGCATCAATTCGAGTAAGGATGAATATTGTTAACCCCTTCACGCCCAGATCTTTCCTTTGCTATAAAAAATCGTATGTTGTTAGCCATAAAATCACGAAAAGTAAGTAAATATAGCAAATTAGTTAGTGGACAAGGATAGTTAGCAGGTCATATCTATAAAACATTGCTTATATTCACTAAAGATCGTCTAATGGTAGCCAAATTACAATGGAAATTACGTTGTGGGTCTCAAGGGGTTAAGGAATACATAAGTGAGGGACGGCTAAGCGATACACTCCATGCATCCCGCCTGTCATTGTGCCGATATAAACAATGGTTATATTTTTTCCTAATGGAGGATGTGTGACTCGCTCTTCCTTCCTTCCACACGAGGGGGAGGGAGATCACTTCATCGTTCTCAATCGTTCACTTATTTCTTCATCGCCTCGGAAATGGTCTCGGCGGTACCTCCAATGCCTTCCTCTCTTCTCTCCTGTCTCCTCCAGTACCTCCAGCAACCATGGTGCACAGTACATGTCCTGGTTAATCACTTATAAAGGAGTATTTTGTGGTAAATAAGTAAGGAACGGCAGAGGTGTGAGGTAAAGTGCTACGTATTACAAGGTGGTACTTATTTTATGTAGCACCGTACTGGATGTGTTGGTCTGCACAGGTTCCGCTCAAACGCCTCGGTCGGCCCCGCGAAGAGTGTTGCCTCGCAGGGGATGGGTAGCGGATGCAGAGCAGGATGATGGGTGCCTAAAGGTATTGCGGTAAGCGGGAGGGAAGGGGGGGGGGGCGTTCCGTATGATATAAGGCACTGAAGGGTTCAAGGTGTGACTTCAGTGAGGCGTTTCTTCTCTCTATATTGAGCAAGTAAACCATTTGTTATCCGTGGCCTTGAGAGAATAACTTATCTCCTTCTACACGCATTGGGAGTATTTCTTACATTCTTTGTTCTCACCCAAAGCACTGTCGCAGCAAGGATTGTTTTTATATTTGGTGTAGAATAATATATATCAAATACTGATGATAAGGATAAGGTCATTTCTTATCCAAGGTATGGAGAAATTTACAAGGTCAGTCACAACATCCAATTAGTTATCAGTACCTTTATGCGCTTAACCCCTTCACACCCAGATCTTTCCTTTGCTATATTATAAAATGGTCTGTTGTTAGCCATAAAAGTACGAAAAATAACTAAATATACCAAATTACCTAGTGGACAAGGATACTAAACAGGTCATATCTATAAAATATTCCTTATATTAGTTAAAATTCGTCTATTGGTAGTCAAATTACAATGGAAATTACGTTTTGGGCCTCAAGGGGTTAAAAGATCATAACGTTATTCCTTTCAAGTGAAGAGTGAGGACCCTAAAGTCTCCTCTGCTCCTTCACCTCCACCACCTTTCACACACACAAAATAGTGTATTTCGACGAGGCAAATCAACCAGAACCTACGAGTATATTTTCTTCCCATACTCTGGGTTTTTTTAACGAGGTGAAAAATCCTGACACTTTGCTGCTTACTGACTAATATTTAATGCCAGGAGAAGGGAATACTATAGTTCTTCTAAATTTCAGCTGTATTTTATCATAGTTAACCATATCATCAGGTAAACAGAGGCATAATTTTAAGCATGAGACCTTAAGATAGAATGGAATTTTCGCCTCGTTAAAAAAATAGACTATTGGTGAGCGATGTCCGTGTTCGTGTTCGTGTCTCCCTCTGCCCGTCGACGCCCTCCCGTGCACGTTGGCTTTTGAAATCGAGCAAAGAACGTTGAAGATGCATCGTAACGCGGCCAAGGAAATGCAAAAAAAAATAAGTTGTGTTTTATGATTTTCATCCTCCTAAAACTTGAGTCTTTTCAAAGTTTTCCTAGAGTGATGTTTTTAGCTTCCACTACAAAAAGATATGAAATGAAAGAAAAATTCAGTTGTATTTTCATCCACCTGAAACTTCCGTCTTTTCAGAGTTTTCATAGAGGGATGTTTTTAGCTTCCCACTACAAAAAGAAATGAAATGAAAGAAAAATTCAGTTGTATTTTCTGATTTTTATCCACCTAAAACTTCTGTCTTTTCAAAGTTTTCATAGAGCGATATTTTCAGCTTCCCTCTACAAAAAGAAAATGTACCCCAATGCTTACATCTTTGCATTATGACACCCAAATACAGTAAGGTTACGCACGTGCTTACAAGGCGGCGAGGAATAAAAACTAAGAACAATACGGGAGTTTGTTTTTAGTGTGAAGGCGGCTGCCCTATAGGGAATGCCAGCGCGGGACTATATTTTGAATGCCTTTGTATATTACCTTGAGAAATTATTGTATCTCTCTTATTTACATGGTAAGGGACTGAAAGGAGGCTGCCGTAAGGAATGCTGGAACGGACTATATGGGTGTTCTTATACTTTCTTGAAAAATGGTTGTATCTCTTATTTACATAGCAGACTGGGCATGGGCAGAAAAAAAGTAAAAAAAAGCCCATTTCTTGCCAGTCCACGTAAATATAAGATAGAAAAAGATGTATGCCTTTGTACTTCCTTGAAAAATTGTTGTATTTCTCTTATTTACATGGTAGGGAGAGAGAGAGAGAGAGAGAGAGAGAGAGAGGAGAGAGAGAGAGAGAGAGAGAGGAGAGAGAGAGAGAGAGAGAGAGAGAGAGAGAGAGAGAGAGAGAGAGAGAGAGAGATAAAAGGGCAGGGCAGAAAAAAGTGTAATAAAAAGCCCATTTATTGCCAGTCCACGTAATTAGAAGATAGAAAAAGGTGCAAAAATTAATGTAGATGTTGAAGTTACTGTTGTTGCTGTTACTGTTTTATTTATGTTGTTGATATTGCTACTGTGACCATACTGTTAGTTATGTGGTGTTAGCACTTACTGTTTGCCCAAGTGGAAATGAATAAGAGTAACGAGAACACGTAGCACACACACACACACATGCACACACACACAACACACACACACACACACACCACACCACACACACACACACACACACACACACACACACACACACACACACACACACACACACACACACACACACACACACACACACACACACACACACACACACACACACACACACACACACACACACACACACACACACACACACACACACACACACACACACACCACACACACACACACACACACACACACACCAGCACCAGCGGAAAAGACCTGTTGTGTAACGTAATTGAACTCTCCGTTAACCGCTATATTTCTTAGAGAGAGAGAGAGAGAGAGAGAGAGAGAGAGAGAGAGAGAGAGAGAGAGAGAGAGAGAGAGAGAGAGAGAGAGAGAGAGATAGAGGGGAGAGAGAGAGCATAGAAGTTCTTAATTATACTATCTCATTATCTATTTAGTCTCAGTAACATAACAGTAATCTCCTCTCTCTCTCTCTCTCTCTCTCTCTCTCTCTCTCTCTCTCCTCTCTCTCTCTCTCTCGCTCTTCTCTCGCTCCCTCTCTCTCTCTCTCTCTCTCTCCTCTCTCCTCTCTCTCTCTCCTCTCTCTCTTCTCTCTCTCTCTCTCTCTCTCTCTCTCTCTCTCTCTCTCTCTCTCTCTCTCTCTCTCTCCTCCTCTCCCTCTCTCTCTCTCCTCTCTGACTGCAGGCTTCTTATGTAACTCAAACATTTTCACTCCAATTTTTTTACCACGAGAGTCACGCGACCTTGCGGTACTAACTTTTAAGCCTCACCAAGCCAGCCTCGCCGAGCAGTGATTCACAGGCTAAAGATCAATAGCCTTTTAATGGTATGATAGTTTAATAGTATGATAGATAGTATGTCTATTAATCTTGCACAGACCAATGTTAAGACTCCTCGATTGACTGGTCTCGCCTCGCCTTGTGTTGCGGGACTGTTATTGTGTTATGGTGTTCCTTGGTAGTGTTTCGCGCCTCCAAGAACGGATGTGAGAGATTAAGCGTTGGTCTCCGGTGTGTGTGTTATGTGTGTTTGTATGTGTTGTCTGTGTGTTGTGTGTGTTATGTGTGTTTGTATGTGTTTGTATGTGTTGTTTCTATGTTGTATTTGTTATATGTGTTTGTATGTGTTGTATATGTTGTGTTTGTATGTGTTGCCTGTTGCCTATGTTGTGTTTGTATGTGCTGTCTCTATGTTGTCTTTGTTATAGGTGTTTGTATGTGTTGTCTATGTTGTGTTTGTATGTGTGTTTGTATGTGTTGTCTCTATGTTGTGTTTGTATGTGTTATCTCCATGTTGTGTTTGTTATAATATGTTAGTATGTGTTGTCTCTATGTTGTGTTTGTATGTGTTGTCTATG
>JACEEZ010007428.1:350000-372500 GCA_016584305.1 Chionoecetes opilio | reverse complement strand
AGTAGTAGTAGTAGTAGTAGTAGTAGTAGTAGTAGTAGTAGTAATAATAATAATAGTAGACACACACACTCTCATTTGTTCATTGTGTGTGTGTGTGTGTGTGTGTGTGTGTGTGTGTGTGTATGTGTGTGTGTGTGTGTGTGTGTGTGTGTGTGTGTGTGTGTGTGTGGTGTGTGTGTACATAAATGGTGTCAGGTAGCATTAAGAGAACACAAGAGACTGTGGTTTCTTCGGACTGTTAGGTTATCATAGTTTACAAGCTATTTAGACCACGGTAGCCTTCACGCCCCCCCCCCCCCCCTCTTCTCCCCTCACCCCCCAAGTGCTTCCCCTGCTCTCCCTCGTGATCCCCTTCCCCCCCTCCACCTCTATTGCTTCTCCCCCCTTCGTGTATTTCCCCTCCTCCTCCCACCCTGTTGTAGACGCTCGTGTAGGTAGTAGACAAGGTGGCAAGGGGGAGGAAACAAGGAGTGAAGAGAGAGAGAGAGAGAGAGAGAGAGAGAGGGGAGAGAGAGAGGAGAGAGAGAGAGAGAGAGAGAGAGAGAGAGAGAGAGAGAGAAGAGAGAAAAAAAAAAAAAAGAGAGAGAGATTTTTAAGAAGAGTGCTTTTCGTTTTAGAATAATTATTTTTGTATTTTTTTCTCTCTCATAAACATGTCAGTCCTTTTCCTTGACTTATTTGTTCATTTTGTTGTGTCACTCTCTTCTACGTATTATCTTCCTTTCTTTGCCTAGTTCTCTCCTTGCGTCTTTTTTCTATTAATTATATTCTATTTTTCTATTCTATTTTATTTCATTTTCTATTTTTTATATTTCTATTTTCTTTTTTACTTCTTTAAAATAAAACTTATTCTAAAATGAAAAGCACTCTTCTTAAATCTTTTTTCTCTCTCTCTCTCTCTCTCTCTCTCTCTCTCTCTCTCTCTCTCTCTCTCTCTCTCTCTCTCTCTCGCTCGCTCGCTCGCTCGCTCGCTCGCTCGCTCTCTCTCTCTCTCTCTCTCTCTCTCTCTCTCTCTCTCTCTCTCTCTCTCTCTCTCTCTCTCTCTCTCTCCTCTCTCTCTCTCTCTCTCTCTCTCTCTCTCTCTCTCTCTCTCTCTAATAAATATATGTCTATGTCTGTCTCTCTCTCTAATAAATATCTCTCTAATAAAAATATGTCCATGTCTCTCTCTCTCTCTCTCTCTCTCTCTCTCTCTCTTTGTTTCTGACCATATTGACTTTCTCTTGCTTGAAATATTACGCGAATTTTGTCTCTCATCTTATTTTTTTCCCGTTCTTTCTGTTTCTCTATGGTGGGGGTCTTGCATATTTCCTAGCCAGCATGAAATAAAATGTGTATTATTTCCTACATTCTTTTATTTTTGTTTTCGTGTGATGTTGTTTTCATCGACTATTTTTCCCAATTCAATTTATTTATATGTATTTTGTATTTTTTTCTTTTTATTTATGCAGATTTTATTGTTTCTTTTATCAATTTCCTTTTATCATCATTCATTTTCTCTTAGCATTATTTTTGTCGTTACTTTTCGTTCCTATTTTCAACTTATCGTGTTTATTATTTCCCTTTATTTGTTTTTATTTCCTTTATTATATTAAGTTTTTATTGTTTCTTTTATCAATTAATTTTTATCATCATTTATTTTCTCTTAGCATTATTTTTTGTCGTTACTTTTTGCTCACTTTTTCAACTTTTCTTGTTTATTATTTCCGTTTTTTTTTTTAATTCCTTTATTATAATAAGTTATTATTGTTTCTTTTATCAATTTCCTTTTATCATCATTCATTTTCTCTTAGCATTATTTTTTTCATTACTTTTCGTTCCTATTCTCAACTTATCTTGTTTATGATTTCCATTTATTTGTTTTTATTTCCTTTATTATAATAAGTTATTATTGTTTCTTTGATCAATTCCTTTTATCCATTTTCTCTTATTATTTGTTTCGTTACTTTTCGTTCCCTTTTTCAACTTTTCAGGTTTATTATTTCCGTTTATTTGTTTTCTTTCCTATAATTCATCCATTAATTCACTCTTATTTCCTTCAATCCCTTCTACACTTTTACTTGCATGTCATTTTTTCATCACTTCTTTTGCTATTGTTCACTTTCACCCTCCCTAAATAAACCCTTTCTAACCCTCTGTTTCTTTCCTCCCTTCCTGACTTTTATAAATTATTGTCACATTTTTCAACACTTCTTATACCATTTTCCATTTTTCTCCCACCTTTCCCAATATTTTATTTGTTCTTACTCTCTTACTTCCTTTCCTATCCTATCATCCTTTCCTATCCTATCATCCTTTCCTTTCCTATCATTCATTCATTAACTCACCCTAATAATATCCAACCCCTTTCACACTTAACTATTTTTAAGCATTTTTTTCCATCTTCATCTTCTTTTCATTCAAGCTGGAAAAGCGTAGATTTTAAAAGGAAATAGGGAAAAACTGGTTCACAAATAGGGTGGTAAATGATTGGAATGGACTCAGTAGATAGGTAGTTAGTGCGGAGTCAATAGGGAGCTTTAAAAGGAGGCTGGATAAATTCATGGATGGGGAACAGAGGTGGATGTAGGTAGTGTTAGCCCGTCAGGGTGGCAAGGTTGGTAGAGACGTGAGCCCGCAATGTGCAGCGTCCCTGTGCATTCGGTCAGCGGTTCGAGTCTGCCTAGTTCGTGCTGACGTGGCGGCGCTTTGTATAGTCAATAACCTTGTAGTTGGTACTTGCAAAGTGTCTAGATAGGATGAAAATCTTATCTTAGGTAGTGTTAAGTAACAGGAACTACCTCGTGTAGGTCTCATGGCCTCTTGTAGCTTCCTTTTTTTCTTATGTTCTTAATCTGATAGGATGAAAATCTTATCTTAGGTAGTGTTAAGTAACAGGAACTACCTCGTGTAGGTCTCATGGCCTCTTGTAGCTTCCTTTTTTTCTTATGTTCTTATGTTCTTATGTTCATTTTGTCATTTTTTCACTCACCGTCCGTCCAACTTCCCTAACATCCTCGTGTGTTGTGTTTCTTCCAGCAAGCGGCAGATGGCGTGTCCTTCATCCGAGGCACTCCCGCACCCGCCGCCAACGCCTCCGACTTCACCCCTTACGGCTATGTATCCCGCCCGGGCTCCACGCCGCTCAGGTAGCTAACTAACTCCCTTTGGGTCTCGACTGAATCAATAATAGACTTGTAGATTGACTGACTGACCGGCTGAATAAGGATGTGTGTGTGTGTGTGTGTGTGTGTGTGTGTGTGTGTGTGGAGTAACTGGGCAAATTTTTGTTTAGTTTTGGACTGGTTGACTGGTTGACTGACTTATTTTCGGGTGACTTAACTGGTTGGCTTATAAATCTTTTTTTAACCATTATGACTGATTTACTTTCTGGTTGATTGACCGACTGACTGACTGAATAACTGGTTGAGTGACTACTAGCCGACTAGATATCTGACTGATTGGCTGAATAACTGACTGATTGGCTGACTGTTTAAGTGAATAATTGAATGAATGGCTGACTGATATAGGTATACCAACTGACTGGCTGACTGATAGAACGACTAATTGACCATATGATTAACCAGATGTTCGACTTAATGACTGACTGGTAGACTTACTGACTGGCTAATTGATCAGGCTGTCATCTTAATACTAACACAGCTACTAAAATACAAATACTAAAAATACTAATAAAGCTACAAAAATACAAATACTAATAGAATATGAAATAAAAATACTAATAAAGCTACAAAAATATTCATAAAATCAAATACAAAAATACTAATAAAGCTACAAAATACTAGACACAAAAAAGTCACAGTGGGAAAATACTTCGTGAAAAAATAAATATAATAATAACAAAGCTACAAAAATACGAAAACTAATAAAATATAATACTAAAATACTCATAAAGCTACAAAAATAATAATACTAATAAAATACGATACAAAAATACTGATAAAGCTACAAAAGACTCGACACAAAAAGTCACCGTGGGAAAAACTTGGTGCCTGGCTATAGCATTGTGTTCCTTGAGAGTACGTGAGTGGCGGGAGGTTGTGGCGGACACTAGTGGCCTTCGGGAGGAGGAAGAGGAGGGGGGGGGAGGGTTTATAGTAGAGGTCCAAGTGCCTGTTTGGCCTTTAGAGACTCTACAACGAGGGTCATTAGTAACGCTCAAGGACTCACCACTGTTTATGTGCGGTGTGTTGTGGGGGGGGGGGGGGGTGAGTGTATGTGTGTGTGTGTGTGTGTGTGTATGTGTGTGTGTATGTGTGTATGTGGGTGTATGTGTGTGTGAGTGTGTGGGTGTGTGTGTGCCTCCACCGGAAGTACCAATATTGCTGAAGTACATTCCATAACCTGCTCGCTCGCAAACCTCATTCCTTCTCCCTTATAGTTAAGTATCCTCCTATCCTCTACCCTTCCAGCTCTCTCTCTCTCTCTCTCTCTCTCTCTCTCTCTCTCTCTCTCTCTCTCTCTCTCTCTCTCTCTCTCTCTCTCGCTCGCTCGCTCTCGCTCTCGCCCCTCTCTCTCTCTCTCTCTCTCTCTCCTCTCTCTCTCTCTCTCTTCTCTCTCTCTCTCTCTCTCTGATATTCCTCTACCTCCCTTTGCCTAACATGCTTTTTCCTTCCCACATTCCTTCACCTCTCTGACTCCACCCACCACTCAGCCTCTTTCCCTCCCTTGTCCTTCCACTCTCTCTCCTCTCTCTCTCTCTCTCTCTCTCTCCTCTCTCTCTCTCTCTCCTCTTCTCTTCCTTTCCATATCTCCTCTCTTACTGCCCCCCCCCCCTTCACTGCTCCTCTAACCTCTATAGTCACTCTCTCTTTAATTTCTCTCTTCCCCTCCTTCTATCTCTTACTTCCTCTCTTCCCCTTCTATATTATCTTACTTCCTCTCCGTTTTCTGTTCGTACTTCTTCGTATCCGTTCTTCTTCCTCTCTCGCTATTTCTCTGGTTTCTACACCCACACACAGACACACACACACAGAGAGAGAGAGAGAGAGAGAGAGAGAGAGAGAGAGAGAGAGAGAGAGGAGAGAGAGAGAGAGAAGATGGATGATAATGAAAGGTTTAAGAGTCACTTCATTCACCTTCATAGCTCACCAACCCTCATTATCAGTAGGCTACTCTCCTGTCTTACCCCTTCTTATCTCTCTCTTTCACTCTCTCTCTCTTTACACACACACACACACACGCACACACACACACACACACACACACACACACACACACACACACACACACACACACACACCGCGTGATAGTCAGGTTGACAGCGTGCTGGCCTCCCAATCTGTGGGTAGGCGGTTCGAATCCTCGCTGCCCCCGGGGATTTTTCACTGACAAATTCGGGCGGTTACTTTCCCCCTTGAGCAAGGGGATGGGTGTGTGTGGTATTTGAGGTCCCAGTATTGCCCAAAGATCGGTAATAATTGGCTCCAAGCTCGCACTGAGAGGGTGAAACTGGCGATCGTGAGCCAGCTCGCGTGGACAAGACCATGGGTGAATAACACACACAGACACACTTTTCCCTTCTCCCTTAATCCATACACTCATAACACCTCACACATCACCTTATCTCACCTCACCAACACCTCATATCACTTCACAGCCTCACACTCTTTCACTCACCACCACCACCACCACCACCACCACCTTCTCATCTCCTCCTTCTGCGCCTCCTACAGTTACAGTTTACACCTTCTCATCTCCTTCTCCTTCTTCGCACTCACCACCACCACCACCTTCTCATCTCCTCCTTCTGCGCCTCTTACAGTTACAGTTTACACCTTCTCTTTACCTCCTGCGCCTCCTACAGTTACAGTTTACACCTTCTCTTTACCTCCTTCACCGCCTCCTACAGTTACAGTTTACACCTTCTCATTTCCTCCTTCACCGCCTCCTACAGTTACAGTTTACCCCTTTTCATCTCCTTCTCCTTCTTCGCACTCACCACCACCACCACCTTCTCATCTCCTCCTTCACCGCCTCCTACAGTTACAGTTTACACCTTCTCATCTCCTCCTTCACCGCCTCCTACAGTTACAGTTTACACCTTCTCATCACCTCCTTCACTGCCTCCTACAGTTACAGTCTGTGGGGATCGAGTGCGTCCACCACCACCTCGGAGGAGTCATATCGCCGTCACTTCAGCCGCAGTCTATGCCGGGTGGTCTTCGGGTGCGCGGTCCTGCTCGTTATCCTCGCCGTGCTGGGCATCGTTGGCATTGCTGTCTATCTGGGAGGTGAGTGGAGTAGTTGGAGTGGGGTGGAGTGAGTAGGGTGGAGTGGTTTGAGTGGGGTGAGGGTGGGGTGGAGTGGAGTGAGTGGAGTGGAGTGAGTGGAGTGGGGTGAGTGGAGTGAGTGGAGAAGTGTTGAGTGGGGTGAGGGGTGGAATGGAGTGGGTTGGGTAGGGTGGAGTGGAGTGAGTGGAGGTTATATGATGTTTTATTTAAAAAAAAAAAAAATTTACATCACTAAGGACTGGCCAAGAGAGGAAAAAAAGGTAACAAAAAGCCCACTAATAGTCTATTATTTTTTAACGAGGCAAAAATTCCATTTTATCTTAAGGTTTCATGCTTAAAATTATGCCTCTGTTTACCTGATAATATGGTTAACTATGATAAAATACAGCTGAAATTTTGAAGAAGCGTAGTATTCCCTTCTCCTGGCATCAAATATCACTTTTTAAGCAGCAAGGGGGCAGGATTTTTCACCTCATTAACGAAAACAGTGTATAGTTGCCAGTCCCTATAAAGAAGGTCCCTATATCTTGTTCTCTTTTGTATCCAAACAAACAAGAATCTTCTTCCTCTAGATTCACCCTCCGTCAGGCTACTTTACCTCCTTCAATATAGATATGCCTCTCGCTATATCCATTCCCACTTCCTCTGTCGTTTCAGTCTTGTACTATCACTTTGAACACCAACGTAATCTAGTGTTAGTAAAGAGTATGTTCCCCTCCTTAACGCTAACGTGTATTGAAAGGAGGTGGCTGGGGAGAGATAAAACTGCCACCAGATAAAATGTAAATTGAAAAGAAGAATTGGATTTTTCTTATTATTTTCCGTGTAAGCTTATCAGATTGTTTATCGGTTTTCCTGTGCATGTAAGATTAGTATATTTCAGAGAGAGAGAGAGAGAGAGAGAGAGAGAGAGGAGAGGAGAGAGAGAAGAGAGAGAGAGAAAAGAGAGAGTGAGAGAGAGAGAGAGAGAGAGAGAGAGAGAGAGAGAGAGAGAGAGAGAGAGAGATTACTAATGTTTTTTCTTTCTTCTTCATTGCAGTCATGACAAATGAGGACGAAGCAAAAGTGTATATTGATCTCATCAAGTGGTCCTTATCTTGTTTTCTTTTGTATTTTTGTTTTAAGTCACAGATGTGTTTGCTTGTGTTTCCTGTAGGCTACTTGTCTGTTATTGTGTTGTGTCCTGTGGTGTATCATTGTCTGTGTGTGTGTTGTTGTCTTGTATGCTATGTTTGACACCGTATGTGTGTTGTGTAGAGTTGTTCCCTCTTGTAGTGTTTGTAAGGTGGGTTGGTGGGTGTGTGTAACTGCCACCGTAAATGTTTGGAGGTTGGTTTTTGTGTGTGTTGTTTGTCGGTGTGTTGTGTTGTTTCGTGTTTTTTCCTGTGTGTAAGATTGTGTTTTGTGTGAGATGAGGGAGTGTGGGTGAGGGGAGTGGTGGTGTGTGTGGATGTGTGGATGGTGTGAGTGTGGTGTGTGTGTGGGTGTGGTGATGGGGGTGTGTAGTGTGAGAGTGATGAGGAGGATAGTATGTTTTTTTGTTTTGTCTTCATTGCGTCGGGACAATGTGGGTAGTCGTGTGTGTATTATTGTTTTTTCATTTGTGTGTGGTGTGTGTGTGGGGTGTGTGTGTGTGTGTGTGTGTGTGTGTGTGTGTGTGTGTGTGTGTGTGTGTGTGTGTGTGTGTGTGTGTGGTGTGGTGTGTGTGTGTGTGTGTGTGTGTGTGTTGTTGTGAAATGAGGACAGCCGGCGAGAGCATGAAAGGATTTGAGTGATGTGATTTTATTTATTTTTTTTTTTGTCTTTGAATATACACACACTTGTTTTTCATGGCCCTTTGCCCTATGTGGAATGCGGGGTGGAAGATGACTGAGGAGAGGTTGGGTGGAGTGACACTAGTAAGGTATTTCAATATTCCGATCCACCTCCTTCCACTATCTTTCCCTAATCTTGCTGCGCCCTGTAGGAAATGAGGACCACCTTCTCCACCTCATGCCTTGGCCTCGGTGAAGCAAGAATGAGGTGGAGGAATGAGAGAGGAATGGTTTTAGAGGAGATATAAAGTATATAGAGGAATGAAGTACTAAGAATCGAGGAAATGGAGCGAGAAGCGTGCGTGTGTGCGTGTGTGTGCGTGTGTGGGTGTGTGCGTGCGTGGGTGAGATCAAGAATGCATGCGAGGACACAGCACTGGAATTTTGATATAGATTAACCCCTTCACGCCCAGATTTTTCCATAAATATATAAAATAGTCTGTTGTTAGCCATAAAATAACAAAAAAGTAGCTTAAATATACCAAATTAGTTAGTGGACAAGAATACTAAATAGGTCTTGTCGATAACATTTTGATTATATTCACAAAAATCGTCTTAAGGTATACCCAAAGTACAATGGAAATTACGTTCTGTGCGTGAAGGGGTTAATACAGTTTGTTTACTTTAGAGTGCGTAGCAAAAATAGATTCTGCTCAAGATGTAACACTTTTAGAATAACAAAAATATCTGGAAGTGGATTAGTAAGTTACGAGTACATTGTAAGGGATATAAAGTCTTCGTGTTTAGTGTATATTGGGTGGGAAACTATATAGCGTGCGAGTCATGTTTCTTGTTGATAATTGATAAGTTACGAGTACATTGTAAGGGGTGTAAAGTCTTCGTGTTTAGTATATATTGGGTGGAAAACTAGCGTGTGAGTAATATGAGTAATATGTTTCTTGTTCCAGATGATAATAATAATAATAATAATAATTGTTACGAGACTATAGGAAGGAGTGCAAAGTCTTCGTGTTTAGTATATATTGGGTGGAAAATTAACGTGCGATTAATATGAGTAATAATGTTTCGTGTTCCAGATGAGATGCGATACGGCGGGGAGGTGGTGGTGACTCGCGGTGACTCGTGGGTACCCGACTTGGCGGTGCACGAGTCGCCCGCCTTCAGAGTAAAGGCCGCCAAGTACGAGAGAATGGTGAGTCACGAGGTGGAACGGAAAAATGGGGTGAAATGGAAAGGGTGGAAAGATAGGAAGGCGGGAAAATATTGGAACAGAGAATGGGAGAATGGGATGAGAAGAGAAAAGTGGGTCTTAAAGAAATAGAGGTATGAGAATAAGAAAATTAAAGTATGAAATGAGGGAGGAGGAACGAATGTGTGTGTGTGTGTGTGTGTGTGTGTGTGTGTGTGTGTGTGTGTGTGTGTGTGTGTGTGTGTGTGTGTGTGTGTGTGTGTGTGTGTGTGTGTGTGTGTGTGAAATAAAAAATTAAATGAGGGAGGAGGAGCGCATAATGAGTAGAAGACTTAGTGTGTATGTGTGTGTGTGTGTGAGAGAGAGAGAGAGAGAGAGAGAGAGAGAGAGAGAGGAGAGAGAGAGAGAGAGAGGAGAGAGAGAGAGAGAGAGAGAGGAGAGAGAGAGAGAGAGAAAGAAAAAAGGTTCTCACTAATAAGTCTCTGCCAAACGTTAGAGAGAGAGAGAGAGAGGGGAGAGAGAGAGAGAGAGAGGAGCGAGAGAGAGGAGAGAGAGAGAGGAGAGAGAGAGAGAGAGAGAGAGAAGAGAGAAGAGAGATTGAGAGAGAGAGAGAGAGAGAGAAGAGAGAGAAAAAACGTTCTCACTTAATAATAGTCTCTGCCAAACGTTAGAGAGAGAGAGAGAGAGAGAGAGAGAGAGAGAGAGAGAGAGAGAGAGAGAGAGAGAGAGAGAGAGAGAGAGAGAGAGAGAGAGAGAAATATACTTATCCATCTAATCAGAGTCTTCCAATCATTTTTGCATGAAGGAAACTTGAGCAAAAAGTAATCGGGGAAATATCTATCACCTTGCCCCTCACGCCCCCCAGCAACAATCAGATCGCGTGTTGAAGTCAAGCAGTCACCCGGCATCTCATTGCGCCACCTGACACGCTGCCTAACTCTTAACACCAGATAGGCAGTCGCAGTTAACCTTGAGTAGTGATCGGCGGCTTACTATTCCTATCAAAGCCGTCCTCGTCACTGTCCTCCAGTCTCTACGGCCTCCGTCACTCTCGCCAGTAACCCCATTCACGCCCGATCTTCCTACTGCTTAAAAGATGGTTAGCCATAAACTTAAGAAAGTCCTTAATTCCATTAGTTTCGCAGTCTAATACAGGCTTCTTAATTCTTATAGTCCTAAAACACGTCTTGTAGCAATACAATGAATTGCTTGTTAGGGGTAATGTACTATTCTTTATATACATTTTACGTCAGTCCACGTTCTTCATCCTTATCCTTTTTCATATTTCTGGTTGATCCATCTCTCAACTTACGCTTTCTTCTCTCATCTTGGTTTCTCTCACGCCTCCTTGCCCATCGAGAGTGAGTGAGGGAAAAACTGGTTCACAAATAGGGTGGTAAATGATTGGAATGGACTCAGTCGTCAGGTAGTTAGTGCAGAGTCAATAGGGAGTTTTAAAAAGAGGCTAGATCATTTCATGGATAGGGATGAAAGGTGGATGTATAGGTAGTGTTAAGTAACCGGAACTACCATGTGTAGGTCTCGCGGCCGCTTGTAGCTTCCTTATTTTCTTATGTTCTTATGTTCCCCATCGCAGCTGAGAGCGGTGTACAACAGAAGCTACCTGAAAGACTCACTTCGCACCATCAAAGTGACTAACTTCCACCGCAACAATCAAGCAGGCAGCCGCGGCCTCCACCTCTTCTTCCAGCTCTCCCTCGACCGCCGGAAGATGCCCAGGTGAGTCATGCTCAGTGGAGGGGCAAAGGGAAGCAGGGGATGGTTGTGATTATCAGGCAGGTATCAAAACAACCACAGGAAGGAGAGAGGTTTCTGTGTTCGTCATGCACAAAAAATGCAAATCCTTGACGGCTGACTGATTATAATTTTTCCTGTTTAGGTTTCCTGTGCTTTGTATTTCTTGCCACAGGTGATAATTATATAATTTTACTCATATTGTCCTCCTCCTCCTCCTCTTCTTCTTCTTTTTCTTCATCCTCTTCTTCTTCTTCTTCTTCTTCTTCTTCTTCTTCCTCTTCTTCTTCTTCTTTCTCTTCTTCTTCTTCTTCTTCTTCTTCTTCTTCTTCTTCTTCTTCTTCTTCTTCTTCTTCTTCTTCTTCTTCTTCTTCTTCTTCTTCTTCTTCTTCTTCTTCTTCTTTTTTCCCCCCCAGCCATGTGGACAACACGGAGGCGGCGGTGCAAGACGTGCTGCTTCAGGAGCTGATGAGCCTGGAGCCCATCGCCTTCCAGAACGTCGCCGTAGACATCGATTCCCTGCGTCTGGCCCGTGAGTCCTCCTATCCCTTTCCTGCTTCCTCCTCCCCCTCCTCTTCTTTTCTTTACCCGACTTCCTCTCCTTCACTTCCTCCGCCGCACTTATCTCCTCCCGTCACGTCACGGCTGCATCCCTGAAACTTCATGAAAAAAATATGTATTGTTTCCCATCTAGAATGACAAAAAATAAATCCTGGAAAAGAAAATATTGATGCATAATATGTCACGTTTACAAGTGTGTGGGGAAGAGGGAGGGATGGGTGAGGCGGCGTGGGGGGATGGCGGCCTCTGATTGGCTGGCGTGTTTGTGGCAGGTGAGACGGAGGTCGGGGATCAGGTCATCGGCGCGCCCCTGCCCCTGCCACACGAGGATCAGGTGCGCGTCATCCAGGTGGAGGGGACGCAGAAGGCGCCCGGCGGAAAGATCATGGTCGTCAAGATGGTAAGTATTTCTAAACGGGAGATTTCTTTTTTCTTTTTCTTTTGTTTCATATAGACTTAACTTCGGGAAACTCGTGTCCTTGTGAGGAGTGTATCGTGACTGGCGTGACGTCCTCAGCAAGTTTTGAGTGGGGTTTTTTTCCCCTCAGACGGCGGAACAAGAGGAAGAGCCGCCCACCAGTACAGTAGCCAGCCTCATCTACCAATTTGGTCCATGGCGGCCTGTCAACCCCTTCAAGTCCCCTGTCAGTACCTTGCTCGCAGCCCCTCGGCCGCTCAGCGAGCCTCACAATAGTCCCCAACACCCAGGCTTCCACCGCCCGCCGCCTGACTTCTCCTCGCTGCTGGAGTATCCCACAAGCCACAGAAACAGACCTCCTCAGGCACCACCACCACCACCTCCACCTCCTCCACCACCACCAACAACAACAATAACAACAACAACGACATCCAAGAGGCCACCGACCACAACTCTTACCACCACTACAACCACAACAACAACTACTACTCCAACCACTACTACTACAACTCCACCAACTACCACTACGTCAACTACCAATACATCACCCACCACCACCACCGCCACCACCACCACCGCCAAGCCGGAGGTCAGCACGCCGCCGTCCCGCTTCATGGAGCACGAGGGCGCCGTGGCGGGTGGCGGCCTAAGGACCACCACCAAGAGAAACTTGTCAAGGGAGGATCTCCACGCCTACCTTGCCGAGCTGCTCTCCATCACCACAGCTCGACCTCAGCCCCCCAGTCCCTCCCCGCCACCCCGCCCTCTTCGTCCACACTCCCCAGTGATGGTCACAGTTCCTCCAGACGTATCCTCAGGCGAAGGTCTGAGACGCCCTGAGGCACCAAGCTCTGAGCACCGTCTCGTGACCTTCCAGAGCGTCCTCGATGACCACCTGCCACCAAAGGCACCTATTCCGGACACCATCCCCACCACTTCCTCGCACAACCAGAACTCTCCACACGTCACCTCCTACTCAGGAGTGCGGGAGCCGGTGCAGCCCCGACCGCCCCCGGTGTTCAAATTCCCTTTGGACAAATTCCGGTTCCCCAGCAGTCCCCCCACGACGTCCACCACCACTCGGCCGCCCCCCAGTATATGGGACATACTCACCACCAGCAAGCCTCTCATCCTCAACACCGAACTCGTCACCTCCACCAGCACAGACGTCCAGTATGGGCTGCCGGGCCAGGCGGCGGGACACTTCTTCAACCCTGATAGTGTGGTGACCCACCGTCCCGTGTACAGGCCCCTCAGCAGCAGCCCCCTGGCGCCTGTCTACCGACCCACTACGGAGGCACCCCGCCTTGGCCCCTTGTACCAAGGTAGCAGCGAACCAGAGTCTCTTAGGGAGTTCACAGAGAGTGACAACTACGTCACGGTGCCAGTGATATCCGGCTCCAACGTGCGCTACATGTTGGTCAACAAGACGCGGCCCAACTACCCCAACGTGGTCATTGTGAACCTGCAGACCACTCCTGAGGACACCACCACCACCCCCATGACCCCAACACGCGGTGAGTCCCGCCATCTCAACACAAAGTTCCTCGAGGATGCATTCAAGGCAATCCTGCAGAGGACCAAGTATCGGGGCGTTGACGAGCCTCCTGAAGGTGACACTTTCTTCAGGAGGCAAGGAGAACCAATAGGTGTGGACGCCCCGGATCCTCATGCGCCCGTGCTGGAAGGTAACAGTCCCGACTCTGCCTCCTTGTTGACCTTTCTCCGAAACCTGAGTCATGTGTATCTATCAGACCCGGCAGTGATACAGCAGCTCAGACAGTTTGAACGAGCGGCTTTAGCGGTGGTGCAGGAGGGGAAAGATGTGGAAGGGGGTAGCCAGCCGCTGCTTACCTCCCCTCCCCCGAAGCCACCATCCTCCACTTCGGCGAGAACATCGCTCTATCGCTACCTTCAAGGTCACGGCAGCCACCATAGCGGTCTTGCCCGTCCCTTCGTCACAGTGTCGAACCTCACGTCATCTCGATCAGATTATACTTACATTCCTTTCCGCTCAGGACTCAAGCAACAGCAGCAGCCAAGTGTATTCATGCCTCACATGGGGACGCCCCTAAGGCGTAGACCAGTGATGGTGGAGCTACCCACACCAGTGACACCCCTGAGCTCCAGCTTCCCTTTCCGCTTGCCGGCCGCCGTACCCTACACAACTATCTTTGTGACTGACATGGGCAGCGAAAGCTCATCCCTCCCACAGATCATCAGCATTTCCAGCCGGTCTCCAGCGTCAGGGTCGGCCACAACCAACTCGCCCATCCACACCTTCGTGCTCAAGGACGGACAAACTATGGAGGAACTATTGCAGGAAATCTTCGACACCATCTCCCTGGAGGAGGAGAACGAGACACACCCTTCCACCGACACGTCCGTCACCCCAAACGCGGAGACCACCCTCTCCGACGTGACCCACCAGACGGCTCACGATGCTCAGGTGCGCGATGAGATCTTGGAGTCAATCAATAAAATCCTCTTCAAACACCTGTATCTCATGACCACCACCGCCATGCCGCCGTCCACCGCTCCCTCGTCCACCACGATGCGCACCATGGAGGCGTCAACACCCGAGCCAACTGAGGACACAGATTCTTCATCTTCCATTGAGGACGACAACGCCCCAGTGTTGCTCTTGGTCACCAAAGCACCCGAAACTTTCACCACTACCCCCGCCACCACCACCACCACCACCACCACCACCACCACCACCACCACCACCACCACACGCCGCCCTGTAACCCCCCGTCCCTCCATACTCTTGGTGCCGGGGAAGCCTTTCTTTCACCTAGGGACTCCAAGACCGTCCTATTTTACGCTGCGTCCCACAATTCCCCCACCGTCACCGCCTACCACCACCGAGGCAGACATGACGTCCTCCACTCATAACTACAACCTTGCGCTGTTCCCCGTCATGACGCGCCCTATGTTCCCAGCCTTACCTCCAACGACCACAACCACAACAACGACTTCCCTGCCCACCACGAAAGATTCCTACGAGATTCTTGACGATGGGGACAACGAAATCAAGACGACGGTGGTGGGAGCAGGAATGGGATCACAGGTGGAGATTCGCACCGAGACTTCAGTGGATGTATCTTACAGTGTCCATAGCGGTACCACGGAACACTTCATCCGGAACCACACACAACCCAGTGAGTGAGCTTCTGTGTGTTCCTCTGTTCGTTAGCCATTGATCATCCTAACTTGGTTTAGATTAAGGAATAATTAGATGAGGTATGGTTAGAATGGTTATAAGGTATGATTAGAAGGATTTAGACTAAGTTAAGATTAGGTTTGGATTAATTAGCGAAGATGATAAAGATGCAACAGCTTCAGTTTCTCTCATTTTGCATTTTGCTGAGAGTAAAAGGAAGAAATAAGAGTTATTGATAGTGATAAAAAGCTGCGTATATAGGGTAATGAGTGGCAACAGAACAGCAGGGTAACGGGATGGGATGTGAGAGAGAGAGAGAGAGAGAGAGAGAGAGAGAGAGAGAGAGAGAGAGAGAGATTAATTGTTGAGAAGTAATAGCTGCAAAAACGTTAAGAACAATTGCATGAAGAACAATGTAAAGTGTGTAACAGAGGAGATGAACGGAGTGCCAAAGAGATGATGTTGGGGAGGTGTCTATGTGTGTTGTGTGTCAGATTATCAAGGAAACATCATATCCTTTCAGCCTTGTGTCCCAATCAGTCCCAATTTCGATGTGGCGGCGGCGAGTGTATCTCAGAGTTCTCGCGATGCAACCTCGTGCAAGACTGTCGCGATAACTCCGACGAGGTGAACTGTACCTGCGCCGACTTCTTGAGGAGCAAATTCCTCAACCGTAAGATCTGTGACGGCATCGTGGACTGTTGGGACCACTCCGATGAGACTGACTGTGGTAAGGGAGACGGAAACGCAAATATATCAGTGTACTATTTTGCTGAATCTAGAATGGTTACATTTAGTTATCGCTGTGTGCTTCATGTGTTTAACTCTTTAGTTGCACAATTTTCAAGGTTCGATTATTTTTTTCTGTTCCTATACTGCTACATGTTTCTGTCCTTTTCACCTCCCCAGAGTGGTGTCAGCCCGGCCAGTACATCTGCTCGGGGTCAAGCCAGTGCATCGAGCAAACCCAAGTGTGTGACGGACGGCCTGACTGCGACACCGGCGAGGACGAGAAGACCTGCGTCACCATCGCCCCGGACTTGCGTGCAGCGGACTCCCTCAGCTACTACGATGAAGGTGAGCCACTAAGCTGCTCGCGACACTAGCAAGGAAGGGGAGTAGAAAGCAAGCAAGGCAAGCAAGCAAGCAAGGGGAGTAGCAAGTAGAAAACAGGGGTATTGAGAAGAGAAGTGAACATTTTTAGAGATGATAAAAAGGATGTCTTGTTATCTGGTGTGGTAAAGTATGTGTGTTTTTCTTCCTGTCTGTATGTGTCTTTGTTTATCTGTCTGCGTGTCTGTCTGTCCGTGTTGGTATGTCTTTCTTCTTGTCTGTATGTGTCTTTGTTTATCTGTCTGCGTGTCTGTCTGTCCGTGTTGGTATGTCTGTGAATCACTAATGCCAGTGTACGCGGCAGGCTACCTCATGGTCCGGAAGAAGGGCGCGTGGGGGAAGCTGTGTCTGGAGAACTTTGAGCGCGTCACCTCCCGCGCCGCCGCCGAGTGGACCGTCATGGACCTCGGCCAGGCGGTGTGCAGGACGCTCACCTTCAGGTTGGTCTTGTCCTCAAATTTTCCTCAGTTTGGTTTACTCTTGACGTGTATTCTTTTCCTCCAATTTTCTCTTAAAGTCAACTTGTTACGCTGATTATGTTTCGTTCTAATGTGATGCAGTGTCATGCGTTCTGCTCGAGTGTTGCAGCAATGCCATGTCCTCTTTCGGTTCCTCCAGTTCATGTTTTGTTTTACCCCAGTGACTTCAACCGAGTGGAGCGGCAGGTAGACCCGACCCCCCTGACGCGCCCCGACCCCCTGCTTCCCCCGGGCTACCGCAAAGGCATCTATCGCTCTGACCTCTCCCCCAACACCTCCAACCCCACCTACTACAAGATCCACCTCACCAACGCCCTCGCTTTCCCCTCTCGCGCACGGGCTCTCACCTCCCCCGCGGATGGAAGAGGAACAACCAACGACCTCTCACTTTCCCTGGAGTTCGAAGAGACCCGCTGCCCGAAGAGGGACGTCCTGCGGGTGTCCTGCCAGAGCCTGCAGTGTGGTATGAGGCCGCGAGCCGTCAGTCATCGCGCCAGGTAAGTCACTCCGCCTGTGGGACATCTGTTCAACCTCCTTGTTTGGGGGATAAGGACCGACCGCCTCCTCCTTGTCTGACTGCCTTATCCCGTGTGACTATTTCCTTAAGTGACTGCTGCCCCCCCGCCACCTTGCAGCATGACTCAACTGACCCGTGTGACTCTTTCCTTGAGTGACTGCCTGCCACCTTGCAGCATGACTCACCTGACCGCACCTCTGACACCCCTGTACAGCCCTCTGACACCCCTGTACAGCCCTCTGACACCCATGTACAGCCCTCTGACACCCATGTACAGCCCTCTGACACCCATGTACACCCCTGACACCCTTCTGACTAACCCCGGGTACAGACCCCACTGTACGACCCCATGTAAACCCTTGCACCCTGTACAGTCTGACCAGTACAACCCTCTACACCCCTTACGCTCTACCCCATGTATACCTCACACCCATTAAACCTCTGACCCCTGACGCCTCTGACACCCATGTACCTCACCCCTTTGTCACCTCACGTACAGTACGTGAGCCCCACCAGTTGTGATGCATGTTTAGTGTGGACTCACGTAACTTCTACTATAATTATCTGCTTATTTCAGTAATTAACTCAACCTTCCATAATCCTGAACCCACTGACACTATTTTCTGAAACGCATTGACCTTCATTTTACACCTTATCAAAAGTATTTAGTCTCACACTCACGCAGGATGTAGATAGTTTATAGTAGTTACTCAAAGATATTTATTCCTTTCTTGTCTATCTTATATAATATTCAACCCTTTCACGCCCATGGTATTCTCTCCCCTCTCTCTCTCTCTCTCTCTCTCTCTCTCTCTCTCTCTCTCTCTCTCTCTCTCTCTCTCTCTCCTCTCTCTCTCTCTCTCTCTCTCTCTCTCTCCCTCTCTCTCTCTCTTCCTCTCTCTCATCTCTCTCGCTCTCTCTCTCTCTCCTCTCTCGCTCTCTCGCTCTCTCTCTCTCTCTCTCTCTCTCCTCTCTCTCTCTCTCTCTCATCTCTCTCTCTCTCCTCGTCTCTCTCCTCTCTCTCTCTCCTCTCTCTCTCTCTCTCTCTCCTCTCTCTCCTCTCCTCTCTCTCTCTCTCTCTCTCTCTCTCTCTCTCTCTCTCTCTCTCTCTCTCTCTCTCTCTCTCTCTCTCTCTCTCTCTCTCTCTCTCAAGGTATTTCACGCCCACGCCTTTGCTATATGAAATCGTCTGTTGCTAGCTATAAAACTACGATAAAATAACTAAATAAACCAAATTAGCTAATGGACAAGGATATTCTTTAAACAGGTCATATCTATATAATATTGCTTATGTTCATTAAAATCGTCGAATGGTGGTTATATTACAATGAAAATTACGTTCAAGGCGTTAACTATTCATATTCCTGTTTGCTTAGTTAAAACTTTTGACTTATGGGAGAGCGGGGCAGGTTGCATCGAGGGTAGGTTGCATCATTGCCTCTAACTCGCATTAACTTTTTTATTATTATTATTGTTGTAGTTGTAGTAGTAGTAGTTTATAGTAGTAGTAGTAGTAGTAGTAGTAGTAGTAGTAGTAGTAGTAGTAGTAGTAGTAGTAGTAGTAGTAGTAGTAGTAGTAGTAGTAGTAGTAGTAGTAGTAGTAGTAGTAGTAGTAGTAGTAGTAGTATTAAGACGATGTACGTGTGATAACATGCGAGTTAGAGGCAATGATGCAACCTACCCTCGATGCAACCTGCCCCGCTCTCCCCTATGCCTAAACTGACCAAATAAAGACACCCAACATCTCCCTTTAAATACCTAAAGCTTGTGACCCAAAAGACACCCAACATCTCCCTTTAAATACCTAAAGCTTGTGACCCAAAAGACACCCAACATCTCCCGTTAAATACCTACAGCTTGTGACCCTAAAGACACCCAACATCTCCCTTTAACTACCTACAGCTTGTGACCCTAAAGACACCCAACATCTCCCTTTAACTACCTACAGCTTGTGACTCTAAAGACACCCAACATCTCCCTTTAACTACCTACAGCTTGTGACCCTAAAGACACCCAACATCTCCCTTTAAACACCTACAGCTTGTGACCCTAAACTTACAAACCGATGCTTTACTTAAACGCCTCTGATTCTGCAAGGACGAAGGGAAGGCAGAATAATCTTAAATATATCACCAACATTTTAATTAAACTCACCTATGCACCACAAAATCCCCACCCCTCTTATTATATTCTCTTTATGTCTTATTTATAGGGACTGGCAACTAGACGGGCTTTTTGTTACTTTTTTTTGCCCTTGGTCAGTTCTTTGTGATGTAGAAAAATTAAAATAGCATAATATAACCCTCCACTCCACCCACCTCACTCCAACCACTCCACTCCAACCACTCCAACCACTCCACTCCACTCCACTCACTCCACTCCACCCCACTCCAACCACTCCACTCCACTCCACTCACTCCAACCACTCCACTCCACTCCACTCCACTCACTCCAACCACTCCAACCACTCCACTCCACTCCACCCCACTCCAACCACTCCACTCCACTCCACTCCACTCCACTCCACTCCAACCACTCCACTCCACTCCACTCACATCCAACCACTCCACTCCACTCCACTCCACTCCAACCACTCCAACCACTCCACTCCACTCCACTCACTCCAACCACTCCACTCCACCCACTCACTCAAACCACTCCACTCCACTCCACTCCACTCCAACCACTCCAACCACTCCACTCCACTCACTCCAACCACTCCACTCCACTCCACTCCAACCACTCCACTCCACTCCACTCCAACCACTCCAACCACTTCACTCCACTCACTCCAACCACTCCACTCCACCCCACTCACTCCAACCACTCCACTCCACTCCACTCACTCCAACCACTCCACCCTACTCCAACCACTCCACCCTACTCCAACCACTCCACTCCAACCACTCCACTCCATTCCACTCACTCCAACCACTCCACTCCACTCACTCCAACCACTCCACTCCACTCACTCCAACCACTCCACCCCACTCACTCCAACCACTCCACTCTAATCCAACCACTCCACTCCAACCACTCCACTCCACTCCACTCACTCCAACCACTCCACTCCACTCCACTCCACTCACTCCAACCACTCCACTCCACTCCACTCCACTCACTCCACTCCACTCACTCCAACCACTCCACTCACTCCAACCACTCCACTCCACTCCACTCCACTCACTCCACTCCACTCACTCCAACCACTCCACTCACTCCAACCACTCCACTCCACTCCACTCCACTCACTCCACTCCACTCACCATCCAACCACTCCACTCACTCCAACCACTCCACTCCACTCCACTCACTCCAACCACTCCACTCCACTCCACTCCACTCACTCCACTCCACTCACTCCAACCACTCCACTCTACTCCAACCACTCCACTCCCAAAAAAACAACTCGGCTATGCACTATAAAATATAATAATAATAAAACTTCCCCCCCCACCCTTTAAAAATCCCTCTTTCATATACTAATTGATTACCTGATACATAAGTAGCTACAGGTGTTGGCTTGCATTGCTTTTCATGACATAACCTGCTGAAGACCTGTTGATAACCTGCTGACTAATATTTGTGTCTCCCGCAGCCAGCAGTGAAAGCAGGTTGTTGTTCTCTTCGTTATCCTGTCTCTGTATTCTCTGCTTCTTCATCCTGCTTTCCTTTTTTATTTGCCTTTTTTCTGTCTTTATACATATCTTACTTCATTTTTTTTTTCATTCTTGCTGTCTTTTTTTCGATTTTGTACGTCCTTTTTTTTTCTCTCTCTCTCTCTCTCTCTCTCTCTCTCTTCTCTCTCTCTCTCCTCTCTCTCTCTCTCTCTCTCTCTCTCTCTCTCTCTCTCCTCTCTCTCTCTCTCTCTCTCTCTCTCTCCTCTCTCTCTCTCTCTCTCTCTCTCTCTCTCTCTCTCTCCTCTCTCTCTCACTCTCTCTCTCTCTCTCTCTCCTCTCTCTCTCTCTCTCTCTCTCTCTCCTCTCTCTCATCTCTCTCTCTCTCTCTCTCTCTCTCTCTCTCTCTCTCTCCTCTCTCTCTCTCTCTCTCTCCTCTCTCTCTCTCTCTCTCTCTCTCTCTCTCTCTCTCTCTCTCCTCTCTCTCTCTCTCTCTCTCTTCTCTCTCCTCTCTCTCTCCTCTCTCTCTCTCTCTCTCATCTACACTCTACAACTCTAGATACACTATTTAACCTCTTCCTAGATCTTTCCTTACTTCCCTCCCCGCCTCCCTCCCCGCTTCCCTCCCTCTGTATCTCCATGTCAGGTCATACAAACAATGTAAACACGGGACTGACTGTTGCAGGTATTACAGGAGCGGGAGGCCTCGACACCCCCGGTAGGTAACACAGTGCTTGCTTCCACCCAACATCTTTCTTAACTACCTGTACATTCTACCTACTTAACTACCTACACACCTATATTATACCTACCTAACTACCTATTCCCTTCCTACCTTCACCCAACGCCCCAAAGCCTTCCATTTCACCAGTTATGTTACACTTGACTTTTGTTCTCTTCTTCATCTCCTCTCTTCTTGATTTCACGGTTCTCGTTTTTTCTTCGGATTCCTTCGTATTCTTTGCCCTTTTCTTTCGTTTTCATTCCTCTTGTGTTTTCTTTCTAGTAATTTGTTTTTTCTTTCTTTCTACACTTTTTTTTTTTTTTTTTTTTTTTTGGAAGCATCACACTCGTACGCTATTGGAACTTTCTACACCTTGATATTCTTTCTTCCACGCTAAATTTTACCCTCCACTTTCCTTCTTGTTCACCTATACACTTCTTCTTGCCATGCATCCACGCTCTATCTATCTTCTATATCTATCTATCGTCTCTCACCTTCCTCCACTATCATCTCCATCACCCAACCAACAATATTCCCTCACTCTGTCGTAGACCCAGCACCTCCTTTTAACCCCTTGAGACCCAGAGCGTAATTTCCATTGTAATTTTGGACCATTAGACAATTTTTAGTGAATATAAGCAAAATTTAATAAATATGACCTGTTTAGTATCCTTGACCACTAACTAATTTGGTATATTTAGTTACTTTTTTGTAATTTTATGGTTCGACAACAGACGATTTTATATTGCAAATGAAAGATCTGGGCGTGAAGGGGTTAAGTCTTATGGAGTCATTGTAGCGCTGCCCATTGTGTGTACGATGCTGAAAGTGGTGTCTTTGCGTGTGGTTCGCCTCTCGCTAATATCTATGCTTTATGGGAGCTAATTGTCACTTGCATGATTTTACCTCGCTTTGTTTCTATCCTGGTTTAGATTCCCGCATGTTTGTATTTC
>JACEEZ010007428.1:257500-347500 GCA_016584305.1 Chionoecetes opilio | reverse complement strand
GATCTTGTATCATGCTTTGTGTTCCTAATTGTTGCAGGTGTGTGCCTTTATTGTATTGATGTAGCCATATATATGTAACAAAGAATTATATCACGTAGATGCACATTACAGGAACTACGATGTGTAGTTCCTGTAGTTGTAGTTGTGTTGTGAACTACCTACCTGTATTCTGGGACTGAGAGTGCTGTGAAGTGTGGGGCAGGTGTATCCAGCTTCTTTCCTGTGAATACAGGAGTGAGGCAAGGGTGCGTCCTTGCCCCATCACTTTTCAACGCTTGTATGGACTGGGTATTGGACAAGGTTGTAGATCAAAGTGATTGTGGAGCATCCGTTGGCAACACCAAGATCACTGATCTTGTTTTTGCCGATGATGCAGTAATCTTTGCTGAGTCGCTGGAGGTCCTGGTGATGGCTCTCGAGGCGCTGCACGAGGAGGCAAAGCCTTTGGGACTTGAGGTCTCCTGGCTCAAGACCAAGGTCCAGGTGTTTGGAGACTTACTAGATGAAGCAGTACAGTCTGTTCATGCGTGTGGCGAGGACATTGAGATCTTGGAAAGTTTTACATACCTTGGTAACGCAGTCCATAATGACGGCGGGTCACGTCAAGAAGTCTTACGGCGGATTGGCATAGCCCACGGTGTGATGGACTCGCTCAGCGGGAGTATTTGGCGTTGTCGGTACCTGTGCAGGAGGACAAAGATCCGGATCTTCAAATCGCTTGTGATCCCTGTCTTACTCTATGGTTGTGAGACATGGACACTAAATAGTGACTTGAAGAGACGAATCAATGCCTTTGGTAATAAGTGTCTTCGCAGAATCATGGGGTATCGCTGGGATGATTACGTGTCAAATCAGCGATTGCACCGTGAGACTGAATCGAGGCCTATTACCTGCATAGTCCGTCAGCGCCAACTTCGGCTATATGGGCATGTGGCACGCTACCCTGAAACCGATCCTTCCCATCGGGTTGTATCTGTAAGAGACAATCCGGCGTGGAGGAGGCCAAGGGGGCGCCCACAAGGCTCGTGGCTGGGGCAAGTTGATGTTTCTTGTCGAGAGCTGCTTGGTATGGGAAAGGAGCCTGCATGGGAACTCGCCCGTGGTGACCCCCGGGAGTGGCGTCGTAGGGTGGGCGAGGCGACGCGCCCCCCGGCGTTTGCCCCCAATGATTGATGATTGACCATGTGTAGGTCTCGTGGTCTCTTGTAGCTTCCTTATTTTCTTATGTTCTCATGTAGCCTAATTGGGTGGGATCTTGTATCATGCTCTGTGTTCCTCCCCGCAGCGGACACCCTACAGGAAGTACAAGTGCCCCTCATCTCCACCGCCGAGTGCCGGAAGCGGACGGTGTTCATCCCCCTGTACCGGATCACCGACTCCATGTTCTGCGCAGGCTATGACCGAGGGGGCCGCGACGCCTGCCTCGGGGACTCTGGCGGCCCGCTCATGTGTCAGGTGAGGCCCAGGTGACGCGTTAATAAGGAGAGACAGCTTGAAGCCAGGTAGTAAGGGGTGGTACAATACAGCGTGGGTTTTATGTGGTACTGTCAGTGTAAAGGAGTCACGTAAAGGGTTTTATGTGGGACTGTCACTGTAAAGGGGTCACGTAAAGGGTTTTATGTGGTACTGTCAGTGTAAAGAAGTCACGTAAAGGGTTTTATGTGGTACTGTCAGTGTAAAGGACTCACGTAAAGGGTTTTATGTGGTACTGTCAGTGTAAAGGGGTCACGTAAAGGGTTTTATGTGGTACTGTCAGTGTAAAGGAGTCACGTAAAGGGTTTTATGTGGTACTGTCAGTGTAAAGGGGTCACGTAAAGGGTTTTATGTGGTACTGTCAGTGTAAAGGAGTCCCGTAAAGGGTTTTATGTGGTACTGTCAGTGTAAAGGAGTCACGTATAGGGTTTTATGTGGTACTGTCAGTGTAAAGGGGTCACGTAAAGGGTTTTATGTGGTACTGTCAGTGTAAAGGAGTCACGTAAAGGGTTTTATGTGGTACTGTCAGTGTAAAGGGGTCACGTAAAGGGTTTTATGTGGTACTGTCAGTGTAAAGGAGTCACGTAAAGGGTTTTATGTGGTACTGTCAGTGTAAAGGAGTCACGTAAAGGGTTTTATGTGGTACTGTCAGTGTAAAGGAGTCACGTAAAGGGTTTTATGTGGTACTGTCAGTGTAAAGGAGTCACGTAAAGGGTTTTATGTGGTACTGTCAGTGTAAAGGAGTCACGTAAAGGGTTTTATGTGGGACTGTCAGTGTAAAGGGGTCACGTAAAGGGTTTTATGTGGTACCTACTGTCAGTGTAAAGGGGTCACGTAAAAGGTTTTATGTGGTACTGTCACTGTAAAGGGGTCACGTAAAAGGTTTTATGTGGTATTGTCACTGTAAAGGGGTCACGTAAAAGGTTTTATGTGGTACTGTCACTGTAAAGGGGTCACGTAAAAGGTTTTATGTGGTACTGTCACTGTAAAGGGGTCACGTAAAAGGTTTTATGTGGTACTGTCACTGTAAAGGGGTCACGTAAAAGGTTTTATGTGGTACTGTCACTGTAAAGGGGTCACGTAAAAGGTTTTATGTGGTACTGTCACTGTAAAGGGGTCACGTAAAAGGTTTTATGTGGTACTGTCAGTGTAAAGGGGTCACGTAAAAGGTTTTATGTGGTACTGTCAGTGTAAAGGGGTCACGTAAAAGGTTTTATGTGGTACTGTCACTGTAAGGGGTTACGTATGGCCAAAAATATCCTTGTAATATTATAAAGTCACCTGTTGGAGTGAGTCTCGGCCGTGCCCATCCCTGCCACCGTCGTCATGCCACCTTGTCAGCATCTTTTGAACTTATGGCACTGTAACTGATATTCTTAAAGCAGCGGATATAAGCACTCACTTAACATCGTAAGAATACAGGGATTGTGCTCCTCCTCATCATCATCGTTCTCATCCAGCACCGCCTCACACCCAATAACCATCCTTACCTTGTCCTTACCCTGCAGGAACCCGACGGCCGCTGGCAGCTCGCGGGCGTCACCAGCAACGGGTACGGCTGTGCGCGTCCCAACCGACCAGGAGTGTACACCAAGGTGGCCAGCTACCTGGAATGGATGAACCAGGTGTGTGTGTGTGTGTGTGACATACTGGCAAGGAAAAAATGAATATACAGACAGATGGACAAGTACTCTGACAGCCAAACATACATACAGACAGCTAAAGAGACAGACGGACAAATAAAACAGAAACATATATATGTGTAGCTCATGTGTATGCCCTGCTTCCCCAGGTAATGGAGTTGACCAAGAGTGAGCTGGTGGTGCCCATCCCGACGAGGTGTGCGGGCCACCGGTGTCCCCTGGGCCAGTGTCTCCCCCAAAGCAGCATGTGTAATGGCTTCGTGGAGTGCTCCGACGGCTCCGACGAGAGAGACTGCCTCAAGGCGACCTAGCGCGGCGCCCTCCACGCCTCTCCTCCCCTGCTGGCCAGAAGGGCGAGGACGAGGACTCACTCACACTGCCTCACCATAACTAATACTGGTCACGCCGCTCACACCATCCTGCATCACCATCATTACTATCACTGACATCATCATCATCGTCATGGTTGTCATTTTCATACTCATCATCATCATCATATTTCACGCGACACCACACGTCCCGCCCTCCTCCTCCTCCTCATTTCACCGCCATGAGTCACGTCACTTATCAGGTCACGACTTACTCATCGTCAGCATTCACTCATGTGCGTTGTGGCTCAGGCTGATCCACGGCTGACTCTGGGCTGACGCGTGGAATGTAAGTGTCTCAAAAAAAATTAATACTGACGATTAGGATATGACGATTCTTTGCCCTTTGAGGTGTCGATCGAGGCTTCATAAACGATAGGTTTGGACAAGATCTATAGACTTTTAATGATAGTATGTCTATTAATCTTGGGTTTGGATACTTTTTTTAGAGGTCCAAGAGTTGCAATGAGCACACGCGTTTCCCTTGTACATACATAACATTAGCGTAGTTTCATATGGGCATTAAAACGGTGAGGGCCGGGATGAAGGGGCTCTGGAGGATGCTAGGAGGAGGAATATGAAGTAGGGGAAGATTAGAGGGCTCAGTAGGGTTGTGCATTAGCTAAAAAAAAATACAAAATGAGGCTGAAAGGAGTAATAGTAATAATAATAATAATTGTATTCTCACCCGATGGCATACAGGAAAAACAACAACAACAACAACAACATAATCTTCAGACATGAGGGAATGAACTTAAGTACTAAAGCAACTAAAGCAAATGTTGACACTCTAGTAAATCACTATTCCAGAAAGGCGGGTCCATATTCTAAACTTTACTTATGCTTTCCCCTACTGGGTTCCTTCAAGGCCGCCTCAGGTTCGAAACGCTCCAGATAAATGTATGAAATCACCCATTCAGCCATTAAGTGTATATCGTGTATGTTCTGTAACACATTATTTATTTCAAGTACTTTTATGTTGTATGTCTTCATCTATTTGTCTGTAGCATTACGGTTTTTTTTTTCTCTCTCTCTCTCTCTCTCTCTCTCTCTCTCTCTCTCTCTCTCTCTCTCTCTCTCTCTCTCTCTCTCTCTCTCTCTCTCTCTCTCTCTCTCTCTCTCTCTCTCTCTCTCTCTCTCTCTCTCTCTCTCTCTCTCTCTCTCTCTCTCTCTCTCTCTCTCTCTCTCTCTCTCTCTCTCTCTCTCTCTCTCTCTCTCTCTCTCTCTCTCTCTCTCTCTCTCTCTCTCTCTCTCTCTCTCTCTCTCTCTCTCTCTCTCTCTCTCTCTCTCTCTCTCCACACACACACACACACACCGCCACAACATGGGCATTAGCTTATACCATCTCTACCACTACCTCCTCTTCTTCCTCCTTCTCCTTTCCTCAACCTCTTAATAGGAAAGTTTCGGCATATAGAGCAATCATTCATCCATCCATACGTTCCACCACCACCACTCTATCCACACACACACACACACACACACACACACACACACACACACACACACACACACACACACACACACACACACACACACACACACACGCCTTGACTAAAATCTCCTCGAAATGGCTAAATGGATAAGTGGATTTTACAAGAATATCATAACATTTTATACCACGAACATCCTCTATTTAAAAGCGGGTATAGTAGTATGTATGTATATCTTGGCATGTATTTATATGTTCCATTGGTATGCATATCCCCTGTGTAAACAAATCATAGTACTGAAAATGGTTTACGAAGAGATATAAATAACAATTTGATGATGTCATTTTCTTGGCCATCTTCCTTTACTATAAAAAAAAATGTATGTTGTTAGCCATAAAATTACGAAAAGTAACTGAATATACCAAATTAGTTAGTGGACGAAGATACTAAGCAGGTCATATCTATTAAAATATTGCTTATATTCATTAAAATCGTGTAGCCTAATGGTATCCAAATTACAATGGAAATTACGTTGTGGGCCTCAAGGGATTAAGCCTGGAAGATATCGAAGGCTGATCTAAGAGAGAAAATTATGTATTAATACCATATTTATTATTACTATTAACTACTATAATTATTTGTAGTATCATTATTATTGTTACATTGGAAAAAAGACTCCAAAAAAATCATAGGCCTACTTCTGAATATGTTTTGGTCTTCATTACATTATATATATTATCATTTTTGTCTCGAATAAAACTACTATTGCCTCTTCCTGGTGTGTGTGTGTGTGTGTGTGTGTGTGTGTGTGTGTGTGTGTGTTGTGTGTGTACTATTTATTTCCCTTCACTCCCATACTGTACTTTGTTTCCCATGCAATCAAGGCGGTGTGGAAAGTAACGCGGCAGGGCATGACTCTTAGTATTGTGATATTATTTTTGTTATTTATTAAAAGTGTGTATTCCAAATAAAACATTAAAGCTACGACTTATTCATAATACTTTCCCTGCCATGAAGTTGTAAAGAGAAGCTTAGCGAGGGCTTGATCTCTCTCTCTCTCTCTCTCTCTCTCTCTCTCTCTCTCTCTCTCTCTCTCTCTCTCTCTCTCTCTCTCTCTCTCAGTGCCATATAACCTCTGATGGCTGGCACATTTTTCTTTTTGGCACCTCTCTCTCTCTCTCTCTCTCTCTCTCTCTCTCTCTCTTCTCTCCTCTTTTCTCTCTCTCTCTCTCTCTCCTCTCTCTCTCTCTCTCTCTCTCTCTCTCTCTCTCTCTCTCTCTCTCTCTCTCTCTCTCTCTCTCTCTCTCTCTCTCTCTCTCTCTCTCTCTCTCACGTATAACAAAGACCTTCCAAACTTTTTCACTCCTGAATCTATATATTTCTTGAGGAAAAACATCCAGTCTCTCGCTTGTTCTTTCGTACATTGTCCAGACCCTTTGTATTGATTTTTAACAATATTTCATTCTTCACTTCACTTGGTCACTGGTCTCCATCATTTTTTCTTTAGTCAGTTATTATTTCTGCTGTTGATCTCTTTGTGTATCTGCTGATTGATCTTCAAAGCTGTCGTCATCAGGTCAGATCCAACCTTACCGTAAGTGTTTCTTATTATGATGGAAAGGTCTGCGAGTACATGGTAATCATAAGTACGTACATTGACTAAATAGATCATTTATATGTGTGTTGGATGTTAGGAAGAAATATATATAGTTCCAACTTCCTCAGATGATTAGATAGATATAAGTCAACAGTGGAAACTATATGGGCAATGCATATGATTATGATATATGATTTTTGGTAAATGATTCACGTAATGAAGCAGAAGTTATATTATAGGAGGGAGGTAATTTCAGATGGATTTCAAGGTAAGTGTGCTACCGTAGATAACACTATAGTCGCCAGTCACTTGCCACTACACTTATGTCGCCAGGCACAATATATTATGAATTTTAGGCATCGCTACAGACTTCTATGTGCTCTTGAAGACATATACAGTAGTGTGATGTACATAATATAAACTACTGTGCATGCCTCTTCAGTGGCAAATACAAGTTATTCGTAATATATAGCGCCTGGCGACATTAGTGCAGTGGCGAGTGACTGGTGACTATAGTGTTATCTACGGTAGCTGGCACAAGTGGGAGGTTTGCAAGATTCCGTGTTTAAATGTGGCGGTGTGTGTGGGTGAGGGGCGGGCCGTGACCTGAGCGGCGGGGGGACGCAGCGCCTCCATTACTGCAGCCACTCACCTCAAACAAAGGAAACTATTTGTTATTCCTGCGATAAAACGCTGTACTTCCCACATTTCCAACTTCAGGTGAGCAGAGCAAGTGCATGAGTGTGGCTGTCACCTTGAGGCGAGGCCTGGAAGGGGAATTGTGCCGTGGTGAGGAGGTAAAGGCACTAGATAACGGCGGAGTGATACTTCAGTGACGGGGGAGGAGGAGACAAGGCTCAGCTGGTGGTGGTGTTGCAGCCAGATACTCGCTGGGCCTACGGGAATGACACATTGCCTACCCAAACATTCAGAACACACAGACACTCACGAAATAAATCAAATTCGTTTCTGTGTCCTCCCACTATGGCCACTGAGACTTGTGGCTTCCGCTTTCCTTCCCGTGACAATGTTTTTGACATTTACTTGTTTTCCTAGTGTGGGCCAGTGCCCAGGCAGTGGCACCCATGGCCTACACACTGACACACAATTGAGATAAAAACATCACTGCAAAGGCAACTAAAACTGGCGGCCGTCATCCAGTATAATGATTTTGACAAGGGTACATTTTCGTTATTGGGCACTACTGTTTTAGAGGACGAAACTTTGTTTTTCTGAATTGTTTTGATATGCTTTGAATGACACTGGCATTCGTTTTTGGCGGTAATAAAAGAAAACCCTTTCCCAAGTTTAAAAGTGCCTGGAACTCGCCGCTGTCGGCGAGTGATCCAATTTTGGTTATAATGGACGAGAACTGCGCGGTTACGTACCGAGAAGTACCGCCGTTACCACTTACGTTTTCTATATTATTTTTTGCTCGGTATATTGTGTAGTATCAGCTAATCAAAGTCCGTGTAAGCTGTAGAACCTATATACATCATGAAGAAATTAATAGTTGCCTAATAGCAGGGGGGGTGGGGGGCCCCCAGTTATGTCAGGAGAGTATTGGTTGGGACTATTTACCCAGGGATTAAAGGTAAATTGGTACTTTCAACCAGTAATTGAGTACGAGGTAAAAAGTACTCTATTCCCATGTATTTTGATGTGTTAAGAATAATGGCCACATTAATTAAAAATCGTCAGAAATGCCTCATTTTGCAGTTATCTCCCCTCCTCCATAATAAACCTGGGGACCCGTCAGGAACAGGGTTTTGGGCGGGGAAATTGGAAAAGAATTTTGTACTGATAGTATATTATGTGGATGACGTAAAATATATCCGGTAAACACTATGGGATGACAAAAGGCCGGAAATACATAAAAATATATTGCCGATAAAATTTTGGAGAATTACTTACATATTCCTAGAAAAATCTCTAATTAAATTTTTAACTACAATGGTAAAATTGCAGTTTAATACAATACATGGCCATTGGTTACGTAACCTGACATAACTGGGGGAGAAGACCCCGTTAGTTCGCTAACATAACCTGGACGTTGGTTGAGTTGTGATAATACCCACGTAAAGTGGGGATAACTGCAAAAGGATGCATTTCCAACGATTTTTAATGTGACCATCATTCTTAACACATCAAAATACATAGGAAAAGAGTATTTTTAACCTCGTACTCAATTTATGGTTGAAAGTACCAAAATACCGGATTAAATACCAGCAATAGCTTGATCAGTTAGGTTAGTGAACAAGCGGGGAGGTCTGGCGGGAGCTAAGTTAGGTTACATAACCAATGTCCCATGTACTGTATTAAACTGCAGTTTTAAAGTTTTTTGGGACAAGCAAAACAATGTGACGTCCAATAATGAAATACCCCTTATTCTTCCTTTTCATCTATTACAAGTGTAACTGTCACCATAAATTTCCACATCAGCGAGAGTTCTCGGTTAAGTGTTTCGGTGAGAATTCCGATCGGCGACAGTTCCACAAACTGTTTAAAACTAAGGATTTCTGCCAAAAAACATTGTTAGAGTAGGGGGTCTCACCAATAAAGGTTGCACCGCTTGGGATTCGAATCCGGGACCTTCCGCATGCCGGGCGGCTGTGCTTCCCGTTACACCAACACAGTAACGTAACAACCCACACAACCATCAACAGTGTGGGTTGTCACCAGTGACAACCCACACAACCATCAACAGAGTAAATCCTACATATATTGAAATTCTATCAGTAAAAATTGTCTCGTTCTCAAAAAAGATCAGATTTAGGGTTGCGATATCTGAACAGCCAAAATTCCGGACTCCTTCACCGACACCCATGACCCCGCCCAACACACATTTCGGGCTTTTCATGTTATGTAACCTTGAAGAGTATTTTAAAAATAAATAATAATAATTACATATAGTATAGGTACTATATACAGTACATATATATATATAATCATACTGCTGCACTACACAGCGCGCCAAAGTATTGTTCGCGCATCATAAACACAGCGCTTCCATACGGGAATTCAGAAAATGTACTCTATGGCAGCCTACTGACTTCCGAGAGAGATATCTTACATATGGCAGCTTGTTTAAGGCACGGGCAGTCCATCAAGACCGTTGAGGAATGTTCAGATGCCACTTGTCAATTATAGACGAAGCATTTTAAAAAGTATCGCCTTCCTGCCCGCGAGTAATTTGAACAGACGCGCATTGCTATAACTCATTATTTTCATAATGGGTGGCAAGAAAGACCTAACAAAGGAGCAAATTAAAGTTATTGTATCTCTACACAAGGCAGGGAGGCCAGTGGAAGAAATATCAAGGATTGTGGATGTTACGAGGAGATGTGTGCATAAGTGGGTGGAAAGTTTCACGGTGAGTTGGCGGGGTGGCGACAGCCGCGACACCAGAACATTATAAGTGGCCAGGGCGAGGATGTAAAAGTCATATCGCAATATTTTTCTTGCTCTTAATTGAGGATGGGCATCCACTTGACGTTTCATGACATTTAGGGTGCTTGCTGATGTTTTACATCCTCGCCCTGGCCACCTTAACTGATGGTGGCCGCCGACACCATAACTGGCAATGTTATGGTGTCGCGGCTGTCGCCACCCCGCCAACCCACCGTGAAACTTTCCACCCACTTATGCACACATCTCCTCGTAACATCCACAATCCTTGATATTTCTTCCACTGGCCTCTCTGCCTTGTGTAGAGATACAATAACTTTAATTTGCTCCTTTGTTAGGTCTTTCTTGCCACCCATTATGAAAATAATGATAGTTATAGCAATGCGCGTCTGTTCAAATTACTCGCGGGCAGGAAGGCGATACTTTTTAAAATGCTTCGTCTATAATTGACAAGTGGCATCTGAACATTCCTCAACGGTCTTGATGGACTGCCCGTGCCTTAAACAAGCTGCCATATGTAAGATATCTCTCTCGGAAGTCAGTAGGCTGCCATAGAGTACATTTTCTGAATTCCCGTATGGAAGCGCTGTGTTATAATGTCGCGAACAATACTTTGGCGCGCTGTGTATACTGTATCGCTGCAGTTATTTACATTTTCGTTTTGGAATTTTGTCTGGGGCAAGTAGCAGCTGCGGCGACAAGACCACAAACAGGTAAACAATTTCAAACACCGCAGCAACTGCTTCAAGAGGTCTGGCGTGACGTGAGACGACGGCGGGGAGCAACGACTTAATGCAGGACTTATACACCTAGGAAGATTTGCGACCAATTCCAGGATCAGGACACGTAACTGATGCTCCCGTCGCGAAAGCTGGCACCCAGCGAACCCCCCCCCCCCCCCTCTCTCTCTCTCTCTCTCTCTCTCTCTCTCTCTCTCTCTCTCTCTCTCTCTCTCTCTCTCTCTCTCTCTCTCTCCTCTCCTCTCTCTCTCTCCTCTCTCTCTCTCTTCCCTCTCTCTCTCTTCCTCTCTCTCTCCTCTCTCTCTCTCTCTCAATACAGTTTAAAAAAAAAAATTGGTAATGGATGCTGAAAATCCGGACATTTCGAGAATTTTCAAAATTCCCCCCGGACGCCGATATTGTCACCTAAATTCCGGACATGTCCTGGAAAATCCGGACGTATGGCAACCCTAAATTCAAATTACAATAGTAGAATAGCAATAATGTTTGATATTTGGGTTATTAGTGAAGAGAACTGGACTCTCTTTGTTGTCCTTGGTCTTATTTTACTTTTGGATCATAATTCTCTACACAATTAAGAGTATAGTTTCTGTTTACCTTGATGTATTCTGAAAAAATGAGTTTCCATTTTAAATTGTATGTTCCCTTTTCTTCTCTGCCTGTTACTTTGCAATGATAAGATGACGCAGACTGGCAGAGGTAATAGTAATGATAGTCAAGTGCAGTCTTTCTGTTATCCTTTTCAGGGGCATGGAGGTTGGCGGGGGAGAGTTGGGCTCCAGCACTGTGGTGGTGAGCAGTGAGGGGGATCTGCATTATGAGCTGAACCAGCAGACCAACTCCTTCCTGGCCAACACTCACATAACACAGCAAGGTGGGGGATAGAGCCTGGCCCCGCACAGAGGGGGATGCCAGTGCAAAGCAGAGGTTTCCTTAGTGTTTTGTGTAGTAGTTCCTTCAAAGTCCCTTATGGTCCATTTCCAACAGAATTATGCATGGAATTTGACGATATTGTAAATGTCTTTGTTGAGATGTGGCGGTGGTGTGAGAAGAATGGATGGTGATGGTAATACAAATATTTATGGAAGTGTGGAAGAGTCGGTGAGAGTGAGTCAACAGATACACAAGAGTAGAATAGATGGTGGGAGTGAGAGAGCAGCTCTCAGGTAAGTGGGAAGAAAGTGTTGGAGAACATGAGAGAGAGAGAAGAGGGTGGATGCTAAAGTTATAGGAGTGGGAAATATGAGAATGAAGTGCTTGGACAGGTGCAAGTGGAGACTTCTGCCTTGGAGAGTTCTAAGGAACAGGCATCAGTGTAGACCAGTTAAAGTTTTAGTGTTACTTTTTGTATTAATTTCAATATAGTTTTGAGTTTTTAGTTAACCACATAACGCTTATTCCTATATGTAATGTATACCTAGGATAGTAAATCATCAGTTTCTGTAGAGTCAACAGTGACTAGAATATTCGTCAACCATGTATACCACTGTTTTTTAGAACCTTGTCCAACCAAGCAGTAGAATGAATCAATTACTTCCCCTATCACTGAAACCTTAACACACCACTGCCTCCAAAACACTTACACATCCCATGGTCATTGGCAGATGGCAGCAGTACCATGCTCAGTCTGCCCATCCAGCTCGTGCAGCTGCATGACCCCGGGGGCGAAGGCGGAGGGATGCGGGGGGCAGGGGGCTTGGCGGGCTCCCAGGCCTTCAGCGGGCACCTGGTGATTAAGAATGACCCTGATGGCACCCGCACACTGCTGCTGGATCACTCAGAGGTTGGGGTAGGTAATGGTGGCCTTGTCTTGTTTCCATTGTTTGTCTTCATCCAATTTTCAGTTATGAATGATGTGACCTTGGATGTGATGTTTTATATTTTTGCTTGTTTATATGTATATTTTTTCATTTTTAGTAGTTTATTGCCATACATTTATTAAGAAGGTGAATAAGGTCATTTTTTGGCTATTCAACATGATAGATTAATAATTGTTTTGGATTTTTATCATGTTTAATGTATTTATATTTATGTTGGGTAGGGAAACTATTTGTGTAATTCACTCAGGAAAAAGAAGTCTTTATTGTTATCAGGAAACTATGGTCATCACTATTTTGATCGTTGTTTTCTAATGGAATCTTTCAAGCCTTGTATTATGAATCACCGCACTGGCTGCAATACTTTGTCATTCAAACGTTTGGACAAAATCTTCACCTTTTGTTTACTACTATTTTTCATGTGGTTTAATCATTGGTCATCCTTGTCATTTTATTGTTCATTAACAGTCATGGTTTCATTGATAATTACCACGGTGTTTGTTGTGCTAATCCTTGAAAGCATCATTTTTTTGTACTTAACGTATGGCAATGCCCCAGTAAGTGTTGATCATTTACCACCCTATTTGTGAACCAGTTTCTCCCTAAAAAAAGAAATGGGGAGAAACTGGTTCACAAATAGGGTGGTAAATGATTGGAATGGACTCAGTAGACAGGTAGTTAGTGTGGAGTCATTAGAGAGCTTTAAAGGGAGGCTAGATAAATTCATGGATGGGGATGAAAAATGGATGTAGGTAGTGTTAAGTAACAGGAACTACCACGTGTAGGTCTCACGGCCTCTTGTAGCTTCCTTATATCCTTATGTTCTTATGATCCTTGGTGCAGCTGCCGGTGGGTGGGGAGGACGGAGGAGAGAGTCGGCTGATACCCCTGAATGACTTCCCGGAGGTTGGCACGGGCTCTTCTCTGTCAGACCTGCATGAGCGGTGAGTGAAGGGCTGAGTGCTGCGGCCTCTCCCATGGAATTATAAGGGCTATCTAGTTCTGTCTAGGAGAAGTAGGGGATGTGTGGATCTTAGGCATTTAAGATGCTAAGTTCCGCCTCACTCGTCACCACTCTCACTAGTTTATCAGTGACTATTTCTGGCAGTGTGGGAGGCATTCTCCCAGGGTCAGGGACTCACATCTTTTCTGTGAAATGCATTTTTTTCAAAGTGCATTTTTTTCAAAGTGCATTTTTTTCTAAGTGCATTTTTCTCAAAGAGCATTTTTTCCAAGTGCATTTTTTTCGAAGTGCTTTTTTTTAAGTGCATTTTTTTCGAAGTGCATTTTTTTCATATTCTTGTATTAATTATACTCATAAATAAATTGAAAATTATCCTGTAAAAATTTTAAGATCTCTTGGCTGGGCTAAGCCTCCAATGTTTCAAGATCCTAAATATGCCCCTGATGTTAACGAAGAGGTTCAGAAATTATGTATCTTGGTTGGATGATGTGCAAGCCTGGAAGGTGAGGTGGGAGACAGAGCTGGCAGGGAGGCACGTGATTGGATCCCAGAGCCTTGTGATGAAGGAAGGATTGAGTATGGAGATGAAACAATAGGGACTGAGAGATACAATAGTGGTACCAACAGTCACATCAGTAAGTGAGACTGTTGTGGAATGAAGGACAGGACAAGAACCCAGGTAGTGGACATTATTTATTCAAGTGGTGTCCGTTGTGTGAGAGGAATGGCTGATGAAAGTAATGAGTGTATAACAGGTTTGGTATGCCAAGTCAAGGTGAGGAAATGAAATGTGGAGTGTATGAAAGGTGTATGTATTGAATGCATGCTTAGTGTCTATATTCTTTTATTTCTTAAGCTCTGTGTTTTACTTGATGCATTTTACATTATGAAAATTTAGCGTACGTAGATTTGAAGAATGATATTGCTGTAACAATTGTCTCAAATTAAAGATACATGTCTGGGAGGGGTGTTGTCATGGTTGTTGTGTGGTGCAGTATGTCTGGGAGGGGTGTTGTCATGGTTATTGTGTGGAGCAGAGGGTTCCTGCAGCTGGACGAGAGCATGGTGGCCATCAACCAGGACATGGGCCAGGGCGGCATCATCCTGGCCAGCGACGGCGACTACCTCACGCAGAAGGACGGCTCCATACCACAGTTTGCATCCCTCAACATTGTGGACGGCCAGGTGGGTGCCTTGGCTAGCCACTGCCACAACAACAACACTGCATGTTTGCACCAAGAAATAGTTTTAAGTGTAGCTATAAGCTGGCATTCTAGCACTTGTTATTTTGAACAACTCTTTATCTTAAAATACAGAATTCACATATGATTTACCTTTATAAATGTGACTTTTCTTACTTCAGTTACACTGATAAATATTACCTGCTCCATGGTTTAAATTTTACCTTGGAATTGTATAGTATGTCACAAAGAACATGGTTATTTTCAATCAGCAATTTTTGCATTGGTTTTGAGTAGATTTTTGATCCCATGACTTAATTTTTTCAACATAGAACATTTTGAACTAATTTCGTAATGTTTTTTTCAGTATGGAATATTTTTGATCTAATTTCATAATTACATCAAGAAAATTTACATTTTGGTTTTATATCAGTTTGAGTCAAGGTCGTGTAATAGTCTTCCTTTGTTCAGATGGTGTTGACGGCCACGGAGGCGGGCATTGACGACACCGTGACCCTGGAGGGAGCCAGCCTCATGAACTCAGCCCTCCACCCACCAGACTCCATCCTGCCCACACAGATACCCATTTCTGTGAAGAAAGAAGTAAGTCAAGAATATCGGTAGTCTTTTACGTAGATTATTTCTACTATACTCGTTATCTCTCACTGTATTCATAGTAGAGGAAAGACAATGTCAAGGATGTGGTTCATGTGGTTGTGCTCCTGGGTGGAGGAGTTGCCATCCCTGTACTGTACCTGTTACTGTTACTGGAAAAACAGGTTCACAAATAGGACCCGTGGTAAATGATTGGAATGGACTCAGTAGACAGGTAGTTAGTGCGGAGTCATTAGAGAGCTTTAAAGGGAGGCTAGATAAATTCATGGATGGGGATGAAAGGTGGATGTAGGTAGTGTTAAGTAACAGGAACTACCTCGTGTAGGTCTCGCGGCCTCTTGTAGCTTCCTATGTTCTTATGTTCTTATGTTCTTGCACTGTGCTTGCAGCCCGACGTGGAGCCGCCCGTGGGTAAAGGGCCCTTCACCTGCCAGTTCTGCAATCTCTCAATCGAAAAATGGACACAGTTCAGAAAGCACCTGAAGAAGCACCTGGACGACAAGCCGTACCACTGCTTTGAGTGTGAGGCGTCCTACAATGTGCAGGTGAGGCGGCAGCAATGAACGTTGGGTGAACTGGTGACTTCATTTAACCCCTTGAGGCCCAGAACGTAATTTCCATTGTAATTTGGGTACCATTAGACGATTTTTAGTGACTATAAGCAATATTTTAATAGATATGACCTGTTTAGTATCCTTGTCCACTAACTAATGTGGTATATTTACTTATTTTTCGTAATTTTATGGCTAACAGTAACAACAGACAATTTTTATATAGCCAAGGAAAGATCTGGGCATGAAGGGGTTAATTTAATCTAATCTACTCTGACATCTATTCCATGGAGCTCCCTCAAAAGGTTGGCCAGGAAAGAAGATTGGCCATTAGATCTTGTCCATACGCTATTCTTGTAGACTCCATTCCTTGCAGTCTCCCATCCCTCCACTCCCTCAAATATCCCAACACTAGCCTCCCATGTTACAGCAAACCTGCCACTCACACGCACAGGATCCACTCACCTCACTTTATGGAAGTCTTCATTCACTTACATGGCAGTTTTTACTCTCAATAATAATCTTTTCACAGAACTTTTTACCTTTGCTACACCTCTCCAGATTTGAACCTTATAGGATGATGAGAAGAGTGTTGAGAGTGATACCTTTTCATATCTGTATAATAACAATGTATTGAGGACAGAAATAGAGCTAATAGGGTGTTAGGATTCATTACCAGAAGTGTTAAAAGTAGAAGTGCGGAAGTTATTCTAAAGCTTTATTTGGCTCTAGTCAGACCTCACCTAGACTATGCGGTTCAGTTTTGGTCTCCATATTACAGGATGGATATAGCCTTGTAAGAATCAGTGCAGAGAAGGATGAACAAAATTATTCAAGTGATGCGTAACTTTAGTTATGAGAAGAGATTGAAGTTATTAAAGTTACACTCACTCGAGAAGCGTAGAGTAAGGGGGAATCTGATAGAAGTTTTTAAGTGGATAAAGGGATTTAATAAAGGAGAGGTAGGAAAAGTTCTTCCGGCTATTAACCAGGGTAGAACAAGAAGTAACGGATTCAAGTTGGAAAAGCGTAGATTTAAAAAAGAAATGGGGAAAAACTGGTTCACAAATAGGGTGGTGAATGATTGGAATGGACTCAGTAGACAGGTAGTGCGGAGTCATTAGGGAGCTTTAAAGGAGGTCTGGATAGGTTCATGGATGGGGATGAAAGGTGGATGTAGGTAGTGTTAGGTGACAGGAACTACTACGTGTAGGCCTCACGGCCTCTTGTAGCTTCCTTATTTTCTTATGTTCTTATGTTATCTGCAGAAAAACCTGCGTCTCCATGAGGCCCTGCACGTACCGGACACAGACTCCCTGGTCTGCCCCGAGTGTTTGAAGACCTTCCGGCGCATGGCATCCTTCAAGGCCCACCTGGCAGTGCACGAGGAGGACGAGTCAGTGTCCTGCGAGATATGCCAGGAGGAGTTTGTGTCCCTGGTGGGTGTTGGTGGGTGTGGGGAAGGAAGGGTTAGGAACACTACATACATACAGTGGTACCTTGACTTATGAGTGCCCCAACTTACGAGTTTTCCGAGTTACGAGCAGCCGCACGGTCGATTTTTTGCTTTGTGTTGCGAGCCAAAATCCGAGTTACGAGCTTTTTTTTTTTTTTGTTGTTGTTGTTGTTGTTGTTGTTGTTGTTGTTGTTGTTGTTGTTGTTGTTGTTACGAGCGAGTTTCAGATACGCCACCGCTAGTTGGCGCAGCGAACGCCACAACATCCGCCCAGCATCCCGCGTCTCACTCGTTCACTTCACCTGGTTACCTCGCCGTGGAAGCATCTCTGTTGTGTTGTGCTCACACAGGCGAATGCAAATGGCGGAGGGTGAGTGCAATACGTTTAGCGGCAGTTCCACCCACAGCTGCTACACAGAGTATAAACACTGGCGAATGCAAATGGCGGAGGGTGAGTGCAGTCCAGTCATATAGGTACAGTAAAAAAATTGGGGTGATTTTTTTGGGGCTGGAACGGATTAATGGTATTTCAATTAATTTCAATGGGGAAAATTGATTTGATATACGAGCAAATTGAGTTACGAGCTCGATCAAGGAACGAATTAAACTCGTAAGTCAAGGTACCACTGTATTTGTGAGGGCTATTTCTTCAGGCACCCTATCCATTTTATTCTTTCTTTGTTGGCTACAGTTTTAAGCTAAAAAAAAACCTTGAAGAATATCAACAGCCATAGACCACTGTAAATCTGGACTGCGCACGGAATATCGGCCTGTTGCACAATGGCCCTTAAGTCGGAGGACCGCTCGGATTTATATATATATATACGGATCATATAGACTGGTTTATCAGTATATATGATATACTGTAATCTTCGTAAATGTTTGTTCTATAATATTATCAAATAAAAAACAGTAAAACACTAAAGAAATGCCATTACAAGACTGAAGAAATATTCATGAACTTCAACTCTTCGCCATTTAAAACTTTGCGAGTCAACTTTTATCATGAAGGGTATCAATAGAAGCGCAATTTTATTAGCTTTCTATTGATATATTTCGTTTTCTGATAAATGACTTAGAACCATGCATAAATTAGCATTAAATAAATAAATAAAATCATCAATCGGGTAATTTTCCCGATTGATGATGTTATTTATTTACTTATATATTTAGTTTTCTGATAAATGAATTAGCACCATGTATGAATTAGCGTTAACTAAATAAATAACCTCATCAATCGGGAAAATTACCCGATTGATGATTTTATTTATTTATTTAACGCTAATTTATGCATGGTTCTAAGTCATTTATCAGAAAACGAAATATATCAATAGAAAGCTAATAAAATTGCGCTTCTATTGATACCCTTCATGATAAAAGTTGACTTGAAAAGTTTTAAATGGCGAAGAGTTGAAGTGAATATTAAGTTCATGCATATTTCTTCAGAGTCTCGTCATGGCATTTCTTTAGAGTGTTTTACTGTTTTTTATTTGATAATATTATAGAACAAACATTTACGAAGATTACAGTATATCATATATACTGATAAACCAGTCTATATGATAGTCCATAGACCACTATATATCTTTGTCGGGCGGGCCGCAGGCCGCTATGCAGCCTGGCAATTTCAAAACATTGTCGCGTGAACAGTCCAGAGATATAGTGGTCTATGCAACAGCTTAAGAAGGTTGTAAGTACGTAGTCTTTTGAAAACTCTTCTGTATGAATGAATGAGTTTCTTCTACTTTTGAATGATTGTATTCTATTTATGTATTTATGTAGTGTACACAAAGACAGTTTTGTGCCACCCCACACGCATGGGAAAAGGTCTCTGTATAACAAACAAACTTTTGTAGTTACATGTGGAAGAAAGTTTGTGTGCAAAATACTTCCCCTAATCATTATAGTCTAGTGTTGCATTGGGTAATGGTGTTCTTTGTTCCACAGGCCCAGCTAGAGAGACATTATGAAAACCATAAAGCAAACGTTAGGAAGCTGGAGGAACGGCAGTTGGAGGAAATGGGCAAGAAGCCGAATCTTGTGTGCCAGGAGTGCCGGGGGGAGTTCAGCACCCACACCATGCTGACCCACCACATGAAGGTGCACAGGAAGGTGAGGCGGGATTTATTATTGCCACACAGATCTTGCTTTTCTTGGTGCCTTTTTTTTCTTCTGTTATTGCCTGATTTGTATTTGTGGTTTATCTGGAGTGATGCCACAATGTGACTAGTCGGGTCAATTACAGTAGTGGATTGAATTTTATATTTTTTACGTCATGATCAGCTCTACTTTTGTATCATATTTTGCATTTTATATTTGTTTCCTTTTTTTTCTCTTTTTTTTTTTTCTCCTGTTACATTAACAAACTATAACTATCTTTCTTAGTCTCTCCTTAGTCTCCTCTTTGCAGTTTTATGTTGAATATTCAGGTTTTTATTGGAAACTGATTAGCTTTTTACCTCCATGTAGGTTATCATAAAGTATTCTTGACCAGTGTACTTTGAATACAGTACATAAGGTTACATACTCTGCTTTTATCATTATGAAATAATTTATTTGTCTTACGTAACACTTAAGAGAGCCTCATTCATGTTGGGATCCTGTACTTTTAGGGAAAGAAGCAATCATCTTCAAAACCCAAGAGGAAAATATCTGACCGCTCACGTTTTGAAAACAAGTGTCGTGAGTGTGACAAGAACTTCATCAAACCCTCCCAGCTGAAGCGACACATGATGATCCACACCGGAGAGCGGCCCTTCAAGGTGACTTTGTTGATATTTCCTGCCCTTCCTGTATTGAAAATTTTGATATTTCCTGCCCTTCCTGTATTGAAAATTTTTATATTTCCTGCCCTTACTGTATTGAAAATTTTGATATTTCCTGCCCTTACTGTATTGAAAATGTGAGTTTGTAGTTGCTAAACTTAAGTGGTGTGTGGCCAGTGTATTCCTCATGATTACAGTCCTTTGTCTTGATTGCAGTGTACCTACCCAGGCTGTGACCGAGCCTTCAACCAGAAGTACACGATGCTGATCCATCAGGACATTCACACAGGCCGCAAGGACTATAAATGCCAGTTCTGCAGTAAAGAGTTTGTCCAAAAAAGTAAGTATTCAACAGCCAATGCCAATGCAAAAAACAGTATTCAATGGCTTGTGTGCCAAAGTAGATGCTACATGATTTGTATACTGGTGTGTAATGTGTGGCATCATTTTTGGCAATTGATTTTCAAGTACAGGGAGGTCCCGAAGATACGAGCAGTTAGGTTCCACCTGGCATATTCGTAAAGCGAAATCTCGTATAACGAAACACATAACTAATGGTAAAATACAGGTTTGGTTCCAGGACCCCATCAATTAGAAAAAAAAAAGAAAAAAACATGTTTTTCAAGCTAAAATAAACTAGCAAACACAACAAACACACAGCGTCTATATTACCCACACTGTACTAACTATTCTGTAGAAAAAGCATTCTGAAAGAGAAAATAGCACATAAAATAACATAACTGCACATTAATTAAACATAAAACATAAATGATGTCATCAAGCTCATCATCAGTCACCAGCCAATGACAAACTGTTTTTAAAACTTCTCGACCAATCACAAGCCAGCCAGACATATTTCCGGGCAAGAATGGCATGCCAGACTGCCTCCCCGCCTTCTGTCCCCGTCATCTCAAACTAATTCTCGTTTTATTCGGAATGCTTGCGTTTTAAGGAGTTTTAATGTATCAGATAGTAAGATATATAAGTAAGGAGCCTGTGTTGCTAGTGTTTTGGTGGTAGAAGGTGTGTGTGTGGGTTAAAATAGTGAATATTTGTGATATGGGGAGGCCCCGCGGCAAGGCCTCTCCGTCACTCACTGCCCCGCCAGCAGTCACCTCCATCATAACATCTTTAAATCACCCTTATTTAAGGCGACACACGGTGCTACATTGATTTAGATAATGACACGTATATATAACATCTCACCTTAATCACTAAGTTGTATAATAACGAGTAATAAGACGTTTAAGCCTGCCCAAACCTACAGTGGCGGAGGAGCTGGCGGCTCCAGCAGCGCCGCCACTCAAAAGTTTTGAGTAAAAACCCGCCGTCATCCGCCTCACCTGTGCCTTCCTGAAGAAGACAGTCAGCTCCCACGCCTGTGATAGCACCATAGGATATCACCAGGGATCATAGGATTCCTCAAGGGGTTTTCGCTCCCCTACTAAATATTACCAAAGACATCTATCTCCCTTGGTCTAATGGTGTTGATATCCACCTCACGGGCTTCATGGGCCAGCTCATGCTGCTGCTGCTGCTGCCAAAGGCCGCACTGCCAGAAGTGGATGAGTCCCTTGCTTGTATTTCATCTCTTTACTCATATATATGAATGATATCCATCCAAATGCAATCATATGTCTACATTCACCTAGAGAAATATTTCATGGCATACCAAACAATAATAAGCGAGCCTGGAGACTTCCTACCTCTGCTAATACCAGTCTCGAGCAGTCGTTAGCCAGTCTGCACGTTATTTTCAGATTGATTATCGTACAACCTTAGATAAAATCATAGTCAGTAAATGACTATAATTTTAGTAAATAACTTGATAATTTTACTCACCCCAGTTTGAATGTCGTAACATTGGATTTTCAATCTCGTATATTGAAAATAGACCCTAATTTACACATCTCGTATCATCGGATTCTCGTATATCGAATGCTCGTATAACGGGACCTGCCTGTACGTAATTTGAATGTGAAGTTGATTGATGATGCAGAATGATGCTATTTCACGAGTTATGAGACCTGCAACTGTGCTAAGAAAATGAAGTTGAAATTAATTGGTTTCTCAGTTATGATGATTGAAATGTCCATCTCCAGATTAATTCAATCTTAGGCATGAATGTTTTTGTTGCCTATTTCCATACTACTTAGCTGTGTTCCCATTCCTCCTCTGCAGGTAACTTGCGGTGCCACATAAAGCGTGTCCACCCCGTGAAGAAAGACGACCAGCATATGTTTGCCTGTGAAGAGTGTTCGTGTGTGTTCAAGCGTGCCGGCAGCCTTAATGCACACATATCCCGGGCCCACACCAATGATGCCTTCATTGTATGTGTGAATTATCCTTCATGTGGCATGCACTGTTTGGTGATTGTAAATATTTCACAACAACTGGGAATTATTCACTAGATAAGTTCCTTTGATAGTTGTGGTCATCATTGTTCTGAGAGCTGTGATTCACCTTTGCAGGGACTGGAGGCCGCCCCGGCGGAAGTGCGAGAAGTGTTTAAGGAAATACAAGATTTAGAAAAGGCTGCCCAAGGCAATCAGGTAACAAACTTGTGCTTGGGTTGAAGTTGTTTGACTGGTCTAAGACCAATTTTCTTTGTTATGACTTGAAATGATTTGATTACATTGAAGTATTGAAGTGACTCAACTTTGTCTTGTTGTTCCAGAAGGACTTCTTGCCTTTAAGAGTGAGTGCCGTGAAGAATATAGACCTTGAGCCCAACAGCCAACATGAACTACTTGGAACAACAAAGGTAGTCTGGCCCGGTTCATTTGCACAGTAACATTATGTTCATGATCAAAGTTACATGTCATGTGTATATATTTTTTCATGGTTGTGCATTTACTCACTGAAAATTTGAAAAATCCAAGAATCCAATTAGCTGTCATTTAACATTTTTACAAAGTACTTGTCAAAGTTCTTTATCTACAATTTCCAAGTAATGAATGCTTGCAATCAAAATTTTGCTCATTTCATAATTATAATAAAACAAACTTTTCAGGGCGTAGAAGGCAGCAGCGGTGAGAGCCATGCCTCGACCCTGCATGTGAGTGCCAGTGAGGGGGACATCCTGCAGCAAGCCTTGAAGAACATTGGCCTCGCCCAGTCCAAGGGCCAGATGCATATATTGAAAGATGGTAAGATTCAACTAGTTTATGTTGTACACTGTATTTTATATTAATACTAGCCGCAAAGCCGCCCTCCGGGTGGACTTTTTGGCTAGCTCCTGCGGAGGGCTATTGGTGGGCCTTCGGCCCACCAAACACAGACTCTCCAGATAGCCCCTTCTAACTTTCCTGAAATCATGGATGTAGAAATGTATGTATTAACGCCTTACCCATCACCTCCCACCCATTCACTCACCCATTACCCATCACCCCCCACCCATTCACTCACCCATTACCCATCACCCTACATCAAGGTTTCCTCAATTCTCGCAACCCACTTTTTTTTCCACAAATCTCGCTAATAGGCTACTACTACTACTACTACTACTACTACTACTACTACTACTAAAAAATAAGAAAGGTGGTCGAATCATTCCCAAAGTGGCCTTCAAATGTTTCTCTGGTCGAGCTGGTTCCAAAACTGTGCCATATGATGGGATTGCGCCACGAGGGGCGGCACCTATCGCGGACACACACACACAGACACACACACACACACACACACACACACACACACACACACACACACACACACACACACACTTTCGCTTATATTATTATAGATATTTGTAGATGTTTGCATTTAACTGGATTCTATATACCTGGAATTGATGTATGATATATAGTGTCCGTATTTCTGCATTCCATTGGATTCCTGCAATTTGATGCCTTCTTGGGTGCCATCCTGCATGTGCAAAATGGATATTTTTCTACACTTTCGCCTGTTTACCACCTTTTGTGGTGTGGCGGAGACCATTTGTGGTGTTTAGTAGCAAGGGTGTACACACACACACACACACACACACACACACACACACACACACACACACACACACACACACACACACACAGACACACACACACACACATGAAAAAAAAATTCTTGAAGGATAGGGAGATGGGAACAGTCATACAGGATCAACAATCGGAGTGGTGCAGAGTAATAAGTGGCATTCCTCAAGGGCCAGTGTTGGCAGCAGTGATATTCATGGTCTATATAAATTATATGATGGAAGGAACAGGTAGCTATGTACATTTTTTTCTCCATATACAGTAAACCCTCACTTTAAGGAACTAATTGGGGGAATGGGGTGATGATATATCCGAGGGATCCGAACTTTTTGCATATAACAAAATTTGTTCGTTATAGGAGGTGAAAGTTTGCTATTTCCGATCATTTCCATGTATAATGAACTTTGTTTGTTAAATTAGATGAAAGTTCGTATACTTACGTACATGCAGCCATTACAAATACTACACGCATACATGGAAATCAAAACAATACGTGGTGAGGCACGGGAGGACGTGAGAGGTGTTTACAATTGGGCGGACAAAGCCAGACTGATCGGCGCGCAACCACGCAAAACCCGGTCGGCTTTGTTTCCACTTCCCCCCTCCGACCTGCATGTACGTACATGTGCGGCTGGCCCCCAGAACCAAATCCCGCATTTACCGAACATATTTGGTAAATCCACGCATATATCGGACTGGCAGAGAAAGTTCGTTAAAGCCGAAATTTGTTATATAGAGGTCCTTAAAAGCGAGGGTTTACTATATGCTTATAGTGCCTGTAAAACCGGCCGGACCTTCAGTCCACCCCCGGTCCCCCATGTCTGCTTGTGAAGTAGCCTACCCATACACTTACTTTCAAGGAATAAGTTTTTTTTTTTTTTCCTCAAGAAGAGCGATGCAGCTTTACACTTTGAGTTTCAGAAAGGGAAGTAAGATGAGGGATTAGATTTATATTTTCGAAATGATTGCTGTTGTGCTTATAGAGCTACTCATTTTAGCTGAGTTGTGGTGGGCCACCTATGCCACATCGCTAACGTGTTACCAGGGTTACTTACCACCAATTTATGTTTCACAGGAATGAAATTGAAGGTGGAGATTGATGATGGGCTGCAGACAGAAACCTGCTGGCCCTTGGAGAACCCTATAGAGGGTTACCGCCTTGCAGAGTGTAACAAGATGCGATTCATGACCCTTGTGGATCGTAACTATGAGAATGGTTTGAAGTGAGTCTTTCTTTGTTTGTGTTCTATGTTGTTATTGCCATGGTCATCATTATCATTAGCAGCAGCACGTCACTTGCTCTGGCAATATGAATGACACTATGCTAGATTTAAGAAAGGAATCCAAGACATTCAAGCAAGACAGGCCTCTTACATTTCCATATTGATTGGTATTACTTGCAGCTTTGTGAGTTTTTTCTTCTTTTTATCTTTTGAGCGTTTGGGATACATCTTATCTTCCCTTGTGTCATCTTTGTCAACCAGACTATTCTAAAATGTATTGTGCTTTCTTATACCATTGTGTGTGCCTAAACAGCTTCCCATTCTGTTTCCTTCTCTGCAAAGTTCTCTCCTGTGACTGACTTCGCTGCCTTACTCAGTGTAGCAACAGGCTTAGAACAGTTGTAGTATAAAAGTGTATTCTAAAGCACTTTGTATTTCCAATGATTAGCTACATCTCTTTGTATTTCCAGGAGATTCCCTGTTTTAGTAAAGATTGTGAAGGATGTGAAGTGGCACATTTGCACATTTAAAGGTTGCACTAAGGAGTTTAAGAAGCCTTCTGACCTTGTTCGTCACATGAGAGTCCACACAAATGACAAGCCGTTCAAGGTAGGTCGCTCCTCAACAGACAGTTTTGTTCTAATCTAACGTTGGCAGTATTCTAGTCACGTTGGCCTTCCGAGACATATCTGACATAGAAACTGTGGTACTAGCTGACCCTAATTTTCTTTCCACAGTGCAACAAGTGCTTCCGTAACTTTGCCGTCAAGTCCACCCTGGTGGCCCACATGAAGATCCACCAGGCCGTGAAGGAGCACACCTGCAAACACTGCAACAAGAAGTTCACCACCAGCACGTCCCTCAGGGTACACTCCAGGTACAGGCACACTGCTCTGGACTAGTCTTTTACTTTTATTTTTAACCTTAACCCTTTCATGCCCAGATCTTTCCTTTGCTATATGAAATTGTCTGTTATTAGCCATAAAACTACGAAAAAGTAACTAAATAAACCAAATTAACTAGTGGTCAAGGATATTAAACATGTCATATCTATATAATATTGCTTATGTTCATTAAAATTGTCGAATGGTGGTTATATTACAATGAAAATTACGTTCTGGGCCTGAAGGGGTTAAGACACAGTAAGAGGGATGAGAGGGTGGGGACATAGAATTGTACCCTTTTAACTTCATATTACACAAAACTAAGAACAAAAAGAACAGTTGTTTATTTTGTAAGTTTGTTTAGGCAAAGAAAGGAGTTCACTATGATCAGATAAGTAGACAATCAGTTAGGGGAGAGCGGGGCAGGTTGCATCGAGGGTAGGTTGCATCATTGCCTCTAACTCGCATTCACTTTTTTTATCATTATTATTGTTGTAGTTGTAGTAGTAATAGTTTATAGTAGTAGTAGTAATAGTAATAGTAGTATTAAGACGATGTACGTGTGATAACATGCGAGTTAGAGGCAATGATGCAACCTGCCCCGCTCTCCCCTACTGTGCCGATTACTGAATGCCCACTATTCTATCTCACTATCCAATGAAATATAGGCTGGTATCAATAAACAGTGCTGTTGCAAAAATTTGTGAGAGTATTATGAGAAACAGATGGACATTTTTTGGAAAGGTTGAAATGTTGGGTTCATGATTGGTGTTTAGGCCGAGGAGGGCAAAGGTTTGCACTCGAGGGGAGAAATTTTGGTCTGAATCCAGGTCACGTTTCATCTATATTTCCTGGTCAGGCTACATTTTTTCTTCTTGTCTGTCTGTCTTTTAACCCCTTCACGCCCAGATCTTTCCTTTGTTAAAAAAAAATTGTCATGTTAGCCATAAAATTACGAAAAGTAACTTACTATACCAAATTAGCTAGTGGACAAGGGTACTAAAAACGTCATATCTATAAAGTAATGCTTACATTCATTAAAATTGTCTAATGGTACCCAAATTACAGTCAAAATTACGTTCTGGGTCTCAAGGGGTTAAATTCCTTCCCTCGTCTGCCAGGCTACACACAGGCCAGAAGCCGTACTCCTGTTCCCAGTGCCACAAATTCTTCCGCACCATCTCCCACCGCAAGACCCACATGCTGTCGCACGCCCACTCCCCGCTGCGTCAGGCCCACAGCAAGAAGTGCATGGCGCTGCCCAACATCCCCCTCCAGGAGCCCATCCTCATCACTACAGCCGGTGACTAAAACATGGTTTTCTACTAATGGCTACTTGTCACAGTTTCTGACTTGTTATTTAGTTATGTAAAAGAAATAATGTTGTAAATAATCACAGTATCTTCAAGTATGATTTCAGTATAACTTGACTGATTTTCCACTTTTGTTTTGCCATTTTTTGGCCTAGATCATCACAGCCCTTCATAACATGTATTACCTATAATGAAGAAAAACAATAAGGAAATAATAACCCTTATCACACTTTACTATAATTTCTATTGAATCACAAGAAAAAAGCCACTTTAATGCTGCGCGGCCATGTTGAGGCGCAGTGCGGGGCTGTGCTGCCCGAGTCCATGTATTTCAATATATACTATAACAAACAATGTATTTCGGTAGATACTATAACAAACAAACACTAGAGAATGAGGTCCCAGAACCATTTATTCGTTTAAGTGGGTCATCACGGTATTACTGTACACAGATCAGATGCTGAAGAGAGTCCATGCTAGGATCAAGGTGTAGTCATTAGCCAGGTAAATACACCTCTGAGTGTTTGGTATTGTCCTGCAGGGCCAGTCAAGCAGCCATCCCGCCACAGCCAGATTTACCCGGATGAAACTGGGGAGGTGCCGCCCAACCGGCCCCACAAGTGCCACTACTGTCCCGCCGCCTTCAAGAAGTCCTCCCACCTCAAGCAGCACGAGCGCGCCCACACGGGAGAGCGGCCTTACAAGTGTAACATCTGCAGCAAGTAATTAGAAACCCTTCGTCCATATTTTCTTTGCCTAAAGCTTGAGAGATAGGTAATATTTTGTAGATTTGGCTCTTTATCAATCATTCAGTCTTTATCTAATCAATCAGCCTAAAATAACAGACTTTCAGTACCTCTGCTAGTATCTGCCGGATCAGTCATTCAATCAAAGGTTAAGTAACAAGCCTTTTACAGATGTATTGTTAAATCAGAGAATGAGAATGAGAAATGGTAAGTTGATCATTCACTCATCTAATATAATAACAGATCAGTCACTCAACCATTTAGATCCTTGCATACATATCACAGACAGGTTCTTTTGGATGATTTCTTCTCTGGTCTCAATTGTTTAAAATCTTGGAAGTCATCAGGAGTCAGCAGCCTCGCCAAGCTCACTAAGTCCATGGGAATCATGCAGAACATTTTCTTACATATTATTTCCTCAGTTGTACACCTTTTTCTCCTCATTTTGGGGTCATGTGTGTACCATGAAAATCTGATTCAAGAACTATTCCACAGACAGTTTCCCTCTCTGAGTGTGCTAAAATCCCACCACAAGACACACACAGGCCAACGCACCCACAAATGTGACCTCTGCAACCGGTCGTTTGCTACGAGTGGAAGCCTAAGGAGACACAAGACCATCCACTCCACGGTAAAATTGTTTGCACTGACGGAAACAGTTTTTGCGGTTAAGCATGCAGTAATATTTTCCCACTCCTCCAAGCTTACCTCAGAGGTTCATTTGCTCTCCCTCTGTACACAGGAACGTCCATACATGTGTCCATACTGCCAGAAAACCTTCAAAACCAACACAAATTGCAAGAAGCACATGAAAACCCATCGGCATGAACTGGCCATGGAGGCGGTGCGGGCGGCAGGCTCTAACCTCCAAGGGGACAACCAACAAGCACTCCTCACCACCAGTCTTTACGGCCAGCAGACTGCAGCCACTCTGTCTGAGGCCGATGTCTCAGACTTGACAGGCATGGTCTTTCAGGAAGGGGATTTCCCTCTGTCTGGAGACCTGCAGCAACAGGTTCAGCATCAGCAGCAGGAGGAGCAAGGCGCAACACAGGTAGGAGTCATAGGAGGCATCGAAGGGATCTAATTGGAAGGAAGGAATACCATTGAAGTAGTGAGGGAGACCATCAGATTGTTACAAGACACTCCTAAACTAAATAGGAGTTTGGTTGATTGTCTAGTTCAAAAGTGATATGAGTGGAGTTTTTTCCTGTTCACTCATTTGCAATACATTTAGTTTGCAATTTTTTTTATGGAATTGGTTATAAGGGAGTTTTTATCTGTCCTTTATTTATTTCCTCTTGTGAGTGTTACTATTTTTGTTTTCAGGTTCTTCCAGCAACCTTTGGTTCAGGAGTTGGCGAGGAAGGGTTGACCTTGGCTGACCTCCAGAATGGGGTAGAAAGCACCTTGGCTTCAGGAGAGACTGTCATCATAGGCTCCCAGCCCTCCACCATCACCACACATTTAGACAGCTCGGTACTTCTTCCTCATTCCGCTGGAGGACAGGGCTCCACTGGTTCTATCCTCCTTCCACATTCCTCTGCGTCCTCCATTCTTCAGAGAACTAGCAACACCTCCATCCTTCAGAGCACCAGTGGTTCCTCCATCCTCCTGTCCAGCCCCTCTGTTCAGGTGTCCCAAGCTTCCGTCCCAAGTCACTTCACCCAGACCACTGGAGGGACCACCATCCTCACCCTCCCTCAGTCCTCAGGGGGCAGCATCCTCACCGTCCACCAGCCCTCCGTCATACAGGGACCCACGCGGGAAGAGGCGGCAAATGTGACCTCAGTGATACAGTCGCAGCCCAGCATCATCAATCAATCCGTTGCCTCTCACTACTCTGCCTCCATTTCTTCCGTCAGACAATATTAGACCACAGTCAGGACTTCAATTCTTTAGGAGATCCGGGAGGACTTGAAATGGTTAACCTTCCATCCTCCATGATCAATGACAACCAGGTGCTGCCGGCCAACCTGCAGCTTGAAGAAAACAGAGAAGCTGTCATCACCACCACCTCGGAGCAAGCAAATTCAGGTGAGTCATATGGGTTAGGAGAAAGCATACAGTATAGTGATAGAAATCCTATGTGGTAAATATAAAGTTTTTGTTGGGTGTTCCTCTTGAGCAGCTATTGAGTGGAGCAAAATAGTATATTATAAAGTAGGGCATATGGAGGTGTAGGCAAAGAAAAAAAAATATTCCAATTTTTTTTTTATTAAACAAAAATCATGTAGGAAAGTGAGATGCAGATGAGTCAGCAGATGAGTCAAGCATGAGTGTGTGTGTGAGGGTTTTGCACATTTCTGATAATTCATTGATATCTTTTGTGATTTATATTTTTCTTGCATTAATGACAGCGCTTTCCCTTGCTTTGTTTGATAATCTCCCTACACATGGGAAGGGCTGGTTGTTTAAACACTGTAGACAATTAAAGTTTTCTAGTTAAATGATCATGACATGGAAACTATGAAGAACAATGATATTTTGTGCAGAATGAATGTCACTTAATGTCCTTTGTGTGTGATGTGTCCTTGATGTTCCAGGAGAGGGCGGTCTTGGAGGTGCCTCAGGTGACGTGCTGACAGCCAGCTTGGTGGACCAGGATGAGCGGCGTCGTGTTGTGTCTTCTCACGACGCCGCCGGGTCTGACGGCGCCGCTGCCACCACCACCACACTGCTGGAGTCCAACTTTGACCACCAAGCCTTCTCGGACGGCTTCACCTTCCATGTGACAGTGAGGCATTGAAGAGATTGTGTATTATTGATCATTGATTTAAAGTATCTTAGTTGTTACATGCATTATTTGGAGTTTGCTCATACATTCATTGTGCCCTGATTGCTGCATGCATGTTTCATACTGACTGTTGTAGAGATCGTCCTTGTATTTTAAAGTAATTCCCTTATATTTCACATGACTAAGGATTTGTCACTTTTTTTTTGTTCATGGAGCCTATTGTTAATTTCTATCAGCATGACATTGGTATTCTATTTTCCCTATTTTAACAAAGATTTGTTTAATTGTCACCAAGGAATACTTTGCCACAGAAATTTGCCAAAATACCAGACACCACCATATCAAATTAAAGTAAACTTATTTGGGCAACCATATTGAGGCAAATGGTAATTGATCATTTCTTCTATTTTTTCCCGTGCAGCCCAGCCTGGACTTGTCAAGCTTAGGCCAGGGCAGTGAGATTCCCTCCTCACAGCTGGTGCAGCTGTTGAGTTCCCAGGAGTCCCTGGGCGAGGTGTCCGACATGACCTCCTCCAGAGACCCACCCAACCCCACGCCCTCACGCAGGGAGGCTCACGAGACTGTGATGGCAGTGGCCAAAATGTATGAGTGAGTATTGGCCACACTTGTAATGCATTGCAGCACATTACCGTGCACGGCATGTCCCTGCACTGCAGATACAATGCATTGCAGGAAAAAAATACGGTATTATTATTTTATTTATTTTTTTATTTTTATTTTTTTACATTTTTTTTTTTTTTTTTTTTACAAAATCAGTCATTTTGTAAAGTTCCTGGTCGGTTTGCAAAGGAACCACAATCCTGGTAAGTTTGCAAAATCACCATAAATGTGTACTTACTTTACTGCATAAAAAATGGGTATTTTGCTAAATGATCTAGTCTAGAGAGAGAGTGTGTGCAGAGAAAAGGTAAGGTGTGAGGGTGTCCCGCTACTTGGTGTGACTGACTGGTGATGCCGCTATCAAGGGAGAGCTGCCAATCTACACCACAATGGCACTTTATGGACTAGAAGTATGCCCACCCTCGCTTGTCTTCAGAAATGCCTGACTGATAACTGCATCACCATTCACACCAAGTAAAGGAACGTCTCTCTCTCTCTCTCTCTCTCTCTCTCACACTCACACTCACACTCACACTCACACTCACACTCACACTCACACACACACACACACACACACACACACACACACACACACACACACACACACACACACACACACACACACACACACACACACTCTTTTATTGTCAACTGGTTACTGGTTTACCTTTCATGTTTCTTCCACATACACATCCAATTGACAAAATAGATTATCAATGATTTTGCAAAATACCAGTCCTTCATGTTATTGTAAAGTGACAACACATTTAAGCAAATTTTACAGACTTACCAGGAACCTTGCAAAATAACCCATTATAATTAATTTATTTATTTATGCATTGTCTTCGGGGTCTGTTTTTTAAAGATGTAGTGACTGCAAGAAAATGTTCCGAAAGCTCCCTCACCTCTGCTCCCACCGACGAATCCACAACTCTGACAAAGTGTACCGCTGTGGCACCTGCAACAAAGAGTTCCAATCATCTCGGTCCTTGAAGGTAATGACACTCATCATAGGAGCCAAATATATAACAAATACATTTACATTTAGCATTCAGGTTTAGGTATTTCAAGTTTTCACTGCTGCACTATTTTTCCATACATTTGGTGAAATTGTTTTATGTATTAAGTTTTCATTAACAGGCGCACCAGCAGCAGCACGACCAGTCCTCAAGCAGCCTCAAATGCAGCATTTGCTCAGAAAAATTCAAGACCTCTGCTCATCTTCTCAAACACATTCAAGGGCAACATCCCAGGTATTTTAATGGAATATTTGTCAAATGAAATAGTTAAGGATGACCTTTTGAACATATATAATAAATCATTATGTATATTAAAAGTATAAACTGCAGATTGTATTGGGTATTTGTGTGAGCGAGCTGCTCTGTGTTATGTGGCCCCCCACGTGTTTGGAAGAGGCAAGGCAAAGATGGGGGCATAGGCCTTGCTGTGCGTGGCCTCTGGGCTCATCTCCGTGGCATTAACCTTTGAGCCTGTGGTGGGTGATAACCCGCTACCCTGTGACACGGCTAGTGTGACATCCGGGTTACCACAGTTACCTTCCCCGGGTTTCCCCAGGTACCCATTTATCAACCTCAAAAGAGAGGAAGAACAGCTGATTTGGGCTGGCTGCCGGCTTGCCCTGGTCTGAATTCGAACCAAGGCCCGCAGATTCATAGCTAGGCACGCTAGCCACTACACCGCGGAGGCGACAAGGGAGAGGGGTATATATTTATATATACATATACAGTAAACCCTTACTTTTAACGAACCAATTGGGGGAAGGAGGTGACATTATATGGGGAAATTAAAACAATACTTTCATTGGTGTGGGACGGGAGAATGCTAGCGGAGGTGTTTACAATCTGGTGGACAAAGCTAGACTGATCGGCGCGCCGTGCACCGCCGCTTCACGAACAGAATACGGCAAGCTGAGGCAAGCCAGCTTGCTCACAAAAATGCATCATTATGACTTGCATCATTTTTTCAGTAATGAAGAGTACTTTACATGGCCGGGGAATCTCGTGTAATTGATCTTATTTTGCAGCATGTGGCGGTGTCCTGTATGCCAGGAAACCTTCACTAATTCAGAAGCATTCCAGAGGCATCTAGGATATCACAGCATCACCTTACTCAATGAAGCCTTCAATAAAATTAAGGTAAATAACTCATATATTCCTTCACCCTACCCTTCCACCTTCCAAGTGGTCTTCTACGAGGGCCACAAATTTCACAGGCATTATTTTTTTTACCCACAAACTTTTCTCCCTTCATCCTTACAATGCCAGAATCATCTTAAAGTACCTGAAGAGCCATTCAACCACTCATCATTTCTTTTTTTCTACACATATTACTATCTTAATCATTCATACAGGATCTCATTGTTCACACCATCTCTCGTCACTCCTATCCATAGCACACACTCCAAAGTGTTGTTCTCTGTTCCTAGACAAAGCACACACTCCAAAGTGTTGTGCTCTGTTCCTAGACAAAGCACACACTCCAAAGTGTTGTGCTCTGTTCCTATCCATAGCACACACTCCAAAGTGTTGTGCTCTGTTCCTAGACAAAGCACACACTCCAAAGTGTTGTTCTCTGTTCCTAGACAAAGCACACACTCCAAAGTGTTGTGCTCTGTTCCTAGACAAAGCACACACTCCAAAGTGTTGTGCTCTGTTCCTAGACAAAGCACACACTCCAAAGTGTTGTGCTCTGTTCCTAGACAAAGCACACACTCCAAAGTGTTGTGCTCTGTTCCTAGACAAAGCACACACTCCAAAGTGTTGTGCTCTGTTCCTAGACAAAGCACACACTCCAAAGTGTTGTGCTCTGTTCCTATCCATAGCACACACTCCAAAGTGTTGTGCTCTGTTCCTAGACAAAGCACACACTCCAAAGTGTTGTGCTCTGTTCCTAGACAAAGCACACACTCCAAAGTGTTGTTCTCTGTTCCTAGACAAAGCACACACTCCAAAGTGTTGTGCTCTGTTCCTAGACAAAGCACACACTCCAAAGTGTTGTGCTCTGTTCCTAGACAAAGCACACACTCCAAAGTGTTGTGCTCTGTTCCTAGACAAAGCACACACTCCAAAGTGTTGTGCTCTGTTCCTAGACAAAGCACACACTCCAAAGTGTTGTGCTCTGTTCCTATCCATAGCACACACTCCAAAGTGTTGTGCTCTGTTCCTAGACAAAGCACACACTCCAAAGTGTTGTGCTCTGTTCCTAGACAAAGCATACACTCCAAAGTGTTGTGCTCTGTTCCTATCCATAGCACACACTCCAAAGTGTTGTGCTCTGTTCCTAGACAAAGCACACACTCCAAAGTGTTGTTCTCTGTTCCTATCCATAGCACACACTCCAAAGTGTTGTGCTCTGTTCCTAGACAAAGCACACACTCCAAAGTGTTGTGCTCTGTTCCTAGACAAAGCACACACTCCAAAGTGTTGTGCTCTGTTCCTAGACAAAGCACACACTCCAAAGTGTTGTTCTCTGTTCCTAGACAAAGCACACACTCCAAAGTGTTGTTCTCTGTTCCTAGACAAAGCACACACTCCAAAGTGTTGTTCTCTGTTCCTAGACAAAGCACACACTCCAAAGTGTTGTTCTCTGTTCCTAGACAAAGCACACACTCCAAAGTGTTGTTCTCTGTTCCTAGACAAAGCACACACTCCAAAGTGTTGTGCTCTGTTCCTAGACAAAGCACACACTCCAAAGTGTTGTTCACTGTTCCTAGACAAAGCACACACTCCAAAGTGTTGTTCTCTGTTCCTAGACAAAGCACACACTCCAAAGTGTTGTTCACTGTTCTTAGACAAAGCACACACTCCAAAGTGTTGTTCACTGTTCTTAGACAAAGCACACACTCCAAAGTGTTGTTCACTGTTCTTAGACAAAACACACACTCCAAAGTGTTGTTCTCTGTTCCTAGACAAAGCACACACTCCAAAGTGTTGTTCTCTGTTCCTAGACAAAGCACACACTCCAAAGTGTTGTGCTCTGTTCCTAGACAAAGCACACACTCCAAAGTGTTGTGCTCTGTTCCTAGACAAAGCACACACTCCAAAGTGTTGTGCTCTGTTCCTAGACAAAGCACACACTCCAAAGTGTTGTGCTCTGTTCCTAGACAAAGCACACACTCCAAAGTGTTGTTCTCTGTTCCTAGACAAAGCACACACTCCAAAGTGTTGTGCTCTGTTCCTAGACAAAGCACACACTCCAAAGTGTTGTGCTCTGTTCCTAGACAAAACAACTGTTCCCATGCGTCAAAGCTGGCTAAAGAATACTATTCCTTGAACCCCTCGTAACCTAACGTAACGTACGTCACCACCAGTAATATCCTGCCGATTTCTCACTTTTTTCCATTGCCACGCAGCAGGATGATTTGAGCCCTGCGGCCAAGGAGAAGGTTGTGCTCACCACGCAGGAGATGGACACCATCCTGCAGCAGACCACCGAGGCAAACACTGTCCAAGACGAAGGACAGCGCAGGCAAGAGGGGAAAAAAGGCAATGCCAAGCAGCAACACTCAGTCCATGAGGACAAGATTGGTACACGTGTGGTGTATATGAAGGACAGTGCATCAGAGGAGGTGAGTCTCATAAGTTTTATGGAAGTGCAGGGCAGAATACAAACCAGGTTTTTTTTTCCCCCTCGGAAGTGGCCAGCACTACTCTTGAGGGTGTACCCGTACACTCATTTAGTAGACATGAGATGCATCTTTGTACATAGTCACACAAACTTTAGATTACTTTCTGATGTTTTGTTTTCAAATTTCAGTCTGATGTACAGAAGCATGCTCACTCCTGCAAGATTTGCAGTAAAAGCTTCAAGAAACCTTCAGACTTGGTACGGCACTTCAGGATCCACACAGGAGAACGACCATTCTCTTGTGCACAGTGTGGTAAGGCCTTTGCTGTGAAATCCACTTTAGATGTACACATGAAAACACACACTAAGCAGAAGGATTTTATGTGTCACATATGCAATACTTTGTTTGCCACCAAAGGCAGCCTAAGCATACACATGAGACTGCACACGGGAGATAAACCATTCAAGTGTAATCATTGCGGAATGAAGTTCAGAACGTCTGGTCACCGCAAGAATCACATTATAAAGCACTTTAAAACTTCGTCTAAAGTGCCCTCTGAAGACGAAGACCTCACCAAGACAGATGCACAGGCTGAACCGGCTGTCATGGAAATTCCGAATGAGGATAATTTAAATCCTGTGATAATGATGTCAGATGGCACTGTCTCCTTACAAATACATGGCCTTAATTTAGGGAGCATTGACCCGTCATCTCTCCTGAACATACAGCCAATGACAGTGGATGAGAGTGTGTTGAGTCAGCTCCAGGCCTCTGGGGTTGCAATGATGGGAACCGGAGAGAGGACAGGGGATGAAGATGCCGAGGATTCTATTTCTGTTAACCCTAATGTAGTCATGACTCAGCCTCAGAATGTCCCCACTCCTAACACTGAAGGCTTTGATGAATCCGAATTTGAGATATGCATGGTTGATGACAATGGGAGGGTTAGGGTTGTCACCGAGCCTGCAGTCAGCATATTGGAGCAGGACCAGCTAGACGAAGATGGTGCAACATCCTCATTTGTCTCTCAGGAACTCACGCTTTCTGATATTGCTGTACCTGGACAGAACAATACTGTCCAATGTACTTTGTGCTCGAAATACTTCTCAAAGGTGGTAGACTGGCAAGAGCATCTCATATCTCACAACATTTTCATCAAGGTGGGACAGGATGGTGACCTGGAGAAGGATTTACACGAGTCTATTATCATCCCAGAGGCTGTACTAGGCGAGACACAAGTTACCACTTCCGCGCTTCATTCAATACAGGCTGATAAGAACACTTCAGATTTATGTGTTGAGGAAATGATTGTTCCTAAAATGGAAGTGGAGTCTAGTACTAGTGTGAAGTGCAACAGCTGTTCAATAATTTTCAAGGACGAATCCAGCCTCAGTCAGCACATGATATCTGAGCACTTGAAGCAGTACGAATGCTTGATATGTGGTGTGGCATTTGCTTCAGCACCTAGTCTTAAAAAACACATGAAAATACATCAAAGTGAAGTGAAGGGATTTCAGTGCGTATTTTGCCCGGAGCATTTCAGTGCAAGAACACCAATGTATTCACATATTATTCAAGAGCATCTTCAGCTGGCTCTTGAGAATCCTCTGGCCATTGAGAAAGTGGGGCTTAGAATCAATCTGACCTCTGAAACACAGAGGGATGGGATGGAGGGCACTCAGGGCCCCGGAGAAGAGCTGGACCCCTTAGAACTGTTCCCGACAGTAAACAATTCACAAATGGAGTGAATCTGTTGCTTGAAAATGTAGTTAAAATTTTGCTTCTACTGTTTCATCAGTCAATTTCAAAGCATTCCTCTTTACTGCCAATAGTGTAACATCTACACAAGCTTTAGTTAATATATATTGTATATAATAATATATAACATAATATTGTATATAAGATAATTTCTTGATTTTCTGCATCAATCCTGTACTGACTATCCAGCAGTGTTAACTTAAAACGTTTTATTTCATATTGCACAAAAAAAAAAATTCCCATATCAGTTCTAGATTTTATAAAACTAATTTATGTACAGTGGTTTCGCGAGTTCCGCATCACTTAAGATCTAAGATTCTTTAGTTCAACGATGAACCCAAAACATCCCCGTCCACGATATGTGTCCATATTTCACGAGTTGTACGTTATCATACACATAGTCATGTCTAATCAACTTATATTTACATTACGGATGATTCCTTTAAATATTACGTACTTCCATCTCAAGGACAAATGCCTGCAAATGCTATAACAACAAAAAGTTCAAAGACTTCACCTATAAAAACAGACAACTTACCTGATTTAGATATGGTCATCCTTCAAAGTAATCACCTTGTGCAGCGATACACTACTCTCAGCGCTTCTGCTAGGATTGGAAAATTCTCTGGAAATCCTGTTCTCTAAGCGTGTCAAGCACCATCTGCAATTTGTACTGGATTTTCTCTTCGGCGTCAAAACATCGACCTTTCAGCTTGAACTACCTTCTTGAAGCTGTAGCTGGAACATTGGCATTTTGACACCGTGGAAGAGATCCAGCACGAATCGCAGATAGTGCTTGACACACCTAAAGAACGGAATTTTCAGGGAGCATTCCAATGATGGCAGAAGGGCTGGTAGCGGTGCATCACGGCGCAAGGTGACCACTTCGTAGAGGGTGGTGGCCATATTAAAATCGGGTACATGCTCTGCTTTGTGTTAAATGCCAACCCACATGTTCAGGAAAAGACCTTATGGATGAAGAAAAAAAAAACGATTACTTGTATAAAGGAAGAGCTGCTCACATAACGTTAATTGTTGATGCGAGCACAAATTTTATCGGAATCAGCTTTACAGCATTTTTGTTAATTATTTTTTCATCAAGGGGTTTAGGGATCATGTACAACTGTTATTCCATGTTTCAGATTTATAAGTACAGTAAAACCTCTCGTATTCGGACTTTTTTTTTTTTTAAGGGGTCAAAATTTCCTAGGTATATAATACACTTAGATTTTTTTTTTTTTTTTTTTTTTTTTTACATATCCCCCCATTATTCGGATCCTTGCATTACTCGGACCACTCCTTGGCCCAATTAGTCCGAATATGAGAGGTTTTACTGTATCTACTTACTAAAACTCAATTTTTTAATTTGTATGTATGTAACCTATTCATTGTAATGAGTTTTTACGATAACATGAGGCATAAAGATCAGTCTGTTGTCAAGTCACCATATAGTGAGGCATAGGAGGGGCGTGTAGTGCAGTGACAGAAGGGAACGGTTGTCATTGAGGCTTGACAGTAACCGTGGCATTCAACTCATGATGCTGTCTCAGATACTATAATCTCCATGCACAAAATCTCATTAGTTTTGTATATATGTAATTATTTAGTATACTTCTTAAACATCTAGATATCCATTCATTGCATTATAGCCATTGCCATACTCATGATATCACCTGTATCTAAAATCATCGTCATTATCAATGTATATAGTCTGTCACCTCAGTGTAATAAACCTTTATGATTCTATTGGGTAAGGCCTTGAGAAGCTTTATATAATATTACTGGTATGTATGATGTGAACTGCTGTTTGCATAACCTCGTTAACTGACCCGCCTTTGTATCGTTAGGAATAATGTCACGTCACCTCACCTAACAAAGTGAAGTACAAATATTTGCTGGCATGCCCAAGTACAATTTATACTATGAATGCCAAAACACTATTCTTAGCTTGTTAACCTTCAAGTACAACTTACATTCTTAGATAAGAAGGAAAGTAAAGCTTTGTAGAGCTAGAAAGGAATGTGATGGTATTGATTAAGTCAGGTGGTGATAAATCATGGAGAACATAACCTCCATACCTCTGGACAGTTTGTCTTAATATTGTGCGAGAAACAACTGAAATTATAAATGAAAGCACACATTTATTCATATTCTAACTTGTTACATGTTATACTCTTTCAAAGACTAGTAGTCTTTGACTATATACTGGTTCAGCTGCAAGCTTAGGAGGTATTTATATGAAAATAGGGCTTTTATTTATTTAATTTTATGGTTGACAATGCATGTGTGGCAGGTGTGTGTATCAACCCACAGTCTTGATCATGTGCAGGACTTGTGATTTCCAGATATTACCCTCTTGAAAGAGCTCATTTAGACCGTGTGTGTGTGTGTGTGTGTGTGTGTGTGTGTGAGAGAGAGAGAGAGAGAGAGAAGTTATTTAGTGTTAAGTTATTGTTTCATTGTTTAGTGATCACGATATTTGACTTTCTGGGAGGGGAGTGCTATCTAGGACAAGCTATGATAACTTCAGTGACAGTGAAGTAACCTGCAGATGTGGAATGTGTTACTTACTATGATTCATAATTGATATTTTGCTGAATGTTCTGTTCCGTTGTCTACTTATTATCTGTATGTAGTACATCTAGTCAGTCAACATTTTGTATTCTGTATGATACCACCTTTTTTTGTGAACCACAAAAATGTACCAAGTTAACTTTGTAAGAAATAAATTGTCATGTATAAATACATTTGAAAATATGTATTGATTCTGAAAAAGCATAACGTCTTTTTTCTTCATGGTGATGATGATGACCTACAAGAAATAGAGCCTGAAGACAAATCCACACTTGAATTCTTGCGTAACAGTTTGAACACTGAACATTTGTTGCTGATGAGCTATTTGATACAGATCTTTCAGTGGAAAGAACCCTATGATTTTGGACAAACCTATAGCAATGCATGGCAACAAAGCAAGGAATATATGCAAGGAATGATAAAAAAAAAAAATGCACGTCAGCAAACACCAATCCTGATTCTCTTGAAAACTCAACTGTAGGATTGATCGAAATGCCAAAAAAGGTGGTATTGGGATGTGGCAGACATCAAGGGTCATATGGCACTATGGAAAAAATGAAGAGGTCAGAAAGAGAGGGTGAAACGGTGAGGGATGGGGAAAGGAACGGAATGTTAGGAGCAGGATGGTCAAATCAAATGAAGGACGTGTATCTGTTGGAGGAAGGAGATTAAATTACTCAGGAAGAAGCAGAGGGATTCTGTGAAGACGTCCACAAGACAAGGATTTCGGGAGAGAGCACTGGAACGGGTAGCAGCAAAATGGGGGCAGGATAGTAGGATATGTTGTAAAAGGAATTTTACAGAGCGGGCACAGGGTCGGGGGAGAGCGCAACATGAGATGAAAGTGCGTACGATAATTATGGCCGATGCGTAAGCGTGCGAGGGCAGTCTCCCATCGCCTATTCTTGTGGTATGGATCTAACCAAGGAGATATAGAGCATTTATTTGTGCGAAGCTAACTAGGAAAGGTTGGTCCAGAAAGACTGCCAACGGTCGAAAAGGAAATTTTCTAAGTAAGGATAGTAGTCAGAGATTGGTATGTTCAAGAAACGAGGGCACTGGGACATAGCTACTGGAGTGTATATATACATAGCAGTGTACAGTACTACTGTACACTGGGCACTCGGGCATCACTGATAGCATCTTCAGGCAAGTCTGGGCTGCGTTCAATAAGGCAACGCGCACGCGTGCACATGCAGGCGCACGGTGACGTCAGCATGCAGTATGCCGATTGCCGAGAGCACGCTACCCCTGAACTACATCCCTGGGAGGTGGTTCACCACTGAGTTGTCAGCTCGCGCCACAATAAGGTTATGTAAACAAAGGGCAAAGAAATCCTCTCCTCTTCTTGCCTCCTTAATATTTCATTTCCTGCTGATATAACTTTTGCTGCATCAAATACAGGGTCATCAACCATATATTCTGTGACAATAAGAATAACCACAGAGATAAATTTTGGCAGCTGCCATTTTGGTAGCAATGATTATTGTGAAGCGTTCAGTATCATTCAGTAGGGAGGGTGCGGTGGGGGTGAACGCTACTGAACGTAACAGTGGTGCCACTCCGGGGACTTGTAAGGTAAGATCTTCAGTGCTTGAGGTGCTTAATGTGTCAGAGGCGATGTGGAGGCTGGCTTACGAAGTGGATGGCACAGAGGAGGTAGAAGATGCTGCTGAAAACTCAGACAATGTGCGCTTCCTGCGCACATTGTCGGACAATTCGAACAATGTGCGGATGATTCGAACTTCAGTTCGTATTATGGAAAGATATTGAAAAATTCAACTGGACCTGAAACAGGTCGAATTATCCGAAGTTCTAATTATAAGGGTTTGAATTAGAGAGGGTTTACAGTACTTCAAATTTGCATAATGTATGCACCAATAAATCAAGAAGAGACTGTACTTCTAATTGGGATGCAATGTTTACTAACAATCCTAAAGTTTGTGGGTCAATTTATTGCATCATTTTCAAGTAGACTAATTAATTATTCTAAATATGGTATACAAATATTACGTACAAGGAATATCACAACGGTAAGTGATGGCAATTAATTATTTCCTGCAAGACCTAGCTGCCTCACGTCCTAACCTTGCCTTCTTTATATCAAGTATTACTTCATATAATTCCAAGGCTCTTTTCTAGTATCAATTTTAAGTTAAAAAAAAAATAATAATAATTCAATATGCACATGCCAACAAATACACTGCATGCTTTTTTTTGCCAGCGTCTCTTTGTGAGTGAGCTGACTTTTATCTTTCATTCCTTACCTAGACAAATCCACCCGTTGTGTGAGAAACTACCCCTGTGCATGACACCATCCTATTGAAGCCTTTGAATGAGACTGATGGGCTATACCCGAAGACCTCTCTAGTAAGCACAACCCTATAGAACATCAGTGCAGGCAACTATAAGGCTGCATGAGTATTAACCTTCCAAAAGTAAATCTTTGCCTTCATATTTGTACAATCGCTCATGTTTGCATGTAAACTAAATTGTGATCAGTTGCAAGGGAGTTGCAACTATAATGGATTCTAGATATGCAAAAATTACTTATTATATACGTAATATATGTAAATATCATATATTTACACTCTTAAAAGAAAACTGAAAGACACCATTATGGCACTAAATTTGTTATTTTGTTGTTAATTTTGTTTTTGTAATATATATCTATGTATACATATACGTATTGATATAATTGAACAACTCATCTTTAGAAATACAAAACTGCATTACTTGGAGAATCACTTTGTCCATTGGCACCACGTTAGTCATTGCAACAATCCGAATGCTATTACACACACACACACCACACACACACACACACACACACACACACACAAAAAAAAAAAAAAAAAAATAATAATAATAATAATAGCATCAATAATAATTAACTAATAAATATACAAATGAAAACGATAAAACAAAAATATAAGAAGAAAAATAATGTGAGGGCATTTAGGAAAGGAGCCATTACCTCCACTTAGTACATGTCATCAGGGCCAATCTCTGCCGTGTACTGCAGTCCGCGCTCCTTCATGAAGCGCGCCCTCAGCTGCTCCTGCTCCTGCCGCCGCTCCTGCTCAACGCGCTGGGCCTCTAAAATCTCTTCAATGCTCACATTTTCTAATCTATCACTTTCTTCTTTTGTCTCATCCTGCAATAAAAATTAAATGGTCTCCAATATTGGCACAAAATATACTTACTGCTATACTATCATTATTAAGCAGTGTCTATTTCCCATTTTGCCTTAAATACATAACCACTTTACTAGCCACACTTACAATCTCTCCAAGCAGCACAACATTCTCCCCACGGATGACAAAGACTCCTCGTTCAATGTCTCCGTAGCGGTTACCAACGTGAATGCGCTCAATGGTGCGGTGCAGAACAAGATTTGCAAACTGATCAACACTTCTCAGGTAACCGATAAGTGTCCTTCCATCCCGAAGATACACCATCAGTTTTTCTGAAAAGGCAAAACCAGGTCAATGAAGCAGGTTAATGGAACGAAAGGTGAAGAGTGACATTTGAGTTGAGTTAGGGTTAGAACAGACTAATGAATGCAAGATTTGACAGACCAAAGCTTTCTTTCACTTAAGGTTTGTTGTGTAAATGCACTTGTTGCGTATCCACCTATCATATTATCATTGCGTACCAGTGTGGACGAGCAAACTTTGTGCCTAAGTTTATCATGTAATGCGAAGATCAGCAATAGGCCTGATCAGGCCTCCCTCACTCACTAGCTATAAAATGGCAAAAAAAAATTGTGTGCCAAAAATGTTTGAGTGCCAAATTTTTCTAACAAATTGAACCTAACCGAACCTATACCTAATCTAACCTTTACCAAACATAACCTATACCTAACCTAACCTTTACCTAAATAAAAATATATATAAAATATAAAATTGCGACAGAAACGGTTAGCAGATTAATTCAAAACACATCAAAACTCACCAGAAAAAAATAGTTTCGTCCACCAAGGTGATTTCGGTATTCATCTGGCACCCTCCTTTGCCCAAGTGTGTGCGTCATTTTCTTCTTGTACATATGATTCATGCATGCCGTGGATGGTCAAGTGATGATACGGGGAAGCTTATACAGTTGCACCAATTGTGTCTCTTTCCTCCATATTACATTAATGGACCACAAAACATTTCTTTAACTACGAGATAAAGGCATTTGTATTGAAAAGAATACCCAATCCTCCCAATGTCCCGGGAAACCTCTCCACTACAGTTATGTTTCTCTTGACTGTACAGGATGATCTTGGTTCTAGGGTGGGAGGGAGCTTAGGAGATAAAACGTAGAATTTATTTAGTTGAAAAATGGTATTATTTCCGTAGTGGGATTTCAAAAGTACTAGGATTCTTAACTACATAATCGTGTAGATTTCTTCATTCAGAGTATTTTGAACCCCATTTCCCATGGCTCAATTGAATAATAATGGCAATACTGCCGATACATAATACTACCAAAAATTAATGTACTATTATTTCAGCCTGAAATGGTTAAGTTAGGTTAAATCAGATTAGGTTAGATGTGGGATTTGGTTTAGTAACAGATGAAATCAAGAAAAGAAAAAATATATAAATACTACGGCAGTGCAAAGTGGTACAAGGTTTGCGGGGCGGGAACCCCGTACACCTGTAAACAAAAATTGATTTCCGACAAAAGAGTACCAGATTAATTCAAAACACAGTATAAATGGACGAGGACTGCGCGGTCATTTTCTGAGACACTGACTATTTTTTTCCTCGGCAAATTTTTTTCTTCAGATGGAGATATCTTTATTTTCCGAAAACCCATTAAAGTTTTTTTTTTTTCATCACCAAATCCTAGGGTCACCGTTTCCATTGATAACAATATATTTCCATCAGAAAAAAACACTAAAACTTGGGTCAGGAAATAATAGGGTAAATTTCTAGTGTTTGCCCATACTCTCCCATTCCCCCAAACAAGTTTGGGGACCTGTGGGAATGCAGGCTTTTCGGGTGGGGAACAAATTATGTGTCTGAAACACGTAATTTAAGAGTTGTGTAGGGGGGTAAAATTCCCTAACCTAACCAAATCTAACCTAACCTAATCAAACCTAACCTAACCAAATCTAATCTACCCTAACCTCCTAGGTCTGGTCTCAGGTCTAAACTCCTAGCGGGGTGTTGGGGCGGTTCTCGACACCTCGGTCATCATTCTGTGAGGATCGTCAGGTTCAAACGCCTCTGGACTCAGATAGAATCCAATGAATTTTCCCTAGATCTAGGGAATTATTTCAACACCCCTAACTCAAAAACGATGTGGTTGCGATGCATATTTTGTACCCCAGCCAAATATCCCGCATTCCCCCAGGTCCTCAAGCTTGTTTTGTGGGCGAGGGGGAGTATGGGCAAACGCTAGAATAATACCAATAATAGTGTCTCAGAAACCAGGGAAGTGACGGAGTTGTACGAAAACACGTGTGCCCCGCCCCGCATTCGCCAGCCCGCCCTGCCGGGAGCATTACCCTAACCGAACCTCCTACCGGTTATATTAACCTTATTGGCTAAAACTATTCCATACATCATTAACCCCTTGAGACCCAGAACGTAATTTCCATTGTAATTCGGGTACCATTAGACGATTATTAGTGAATATAAGCAAAATTTAAAGATATGACCTGTTTAGTATCCTTGTCGACTAAGTAATTTGGTATATTAGGTGACTTTTCGTAGTTTTATGGCTCGACAACAGACGATTTCATATAGCAAAGGAAACATCAGTGGGCGAGAAGGGGTTAAGTAGAATGGACATCATTCCGTCAAACCAATCAACATGTCTATAGTTCCCTGTCAAATCCACATAAGAATAAAAATAACTTGACTTACTGTCTAACTCGTCAAAGAGCTGTGCTGTGCCTGGAATATTGGACATGGTGGTGCAGCCGCTGGCCTCTCCAGGTGAAAGTGACAGCAACAACGCACGCCGCCCCGCCCAAAGTAAACAATGGTTACCCGAGTGACAGTCAGTCTTCGCTTCAGTACTGTTCATCATTATCCTGTCGTTTACTATTCTTTTAATTTGTGTACACGATTTTCTTATATCATTGATTGATTGATTTCATGCCTAAAAAGGTGAATGTGCCAGTTCTTATATCATTAGTTAATTGATTTCATGTCTAAAAAGGTGAATGTGCCAGTTCTTATATCATTGATAGATTGATTTAATGCCTAAAAAGGTGAATGTGCCAGTTCTTATATCATTAGTTAACATTATATCACCTTTCTTTAGTTTATTCCATATCAGACACCAAAATATACCAAGTGTACCCTCTAATAAAACTCTTAACCAGTAAGTAGGTAGTTCCCTTTACGATAGTTATTAATGTAACTACCTTGTCTAGTTTACTATTCTCATTGTTATTCTAGGTATAAATTTCCTCCCTCATCCTTCAGGCTTACGCTTTTGATTATTTAGCCATAAGTTATGTGAGAAATAGAGGCAGAAAGAAGTCTATAAATAGTTGAATCTGTATCAACTATATTGTTAGTCTTACTTAATATATTGTCTTTATGGCTATCATTACTCATTTCTCCTTAATCTACTTATCTCCCCTTACCTTGCTTCCTTCCCTACTTGTTCTCCCTTTATGAATTGATTCCTCCCTTCCTCACCTTGTTTCCTCCTTATCCTACTAGTCTATTTTTTTTTACGAGGCAAAAATTCCGTTCTATCTTAAGGTCTCATGCTTAAAATTATGCCTATGTTTACCTGATAATATGGTTAACTATAATGAAATACAACTGAAATTAAGAAGATCCGTACTATTCCCTTCTCCTGGCATCAAATATCAGTCAGTAAGCAGCAAGGGGTCAGGATTTTTCACCTCGTTAAAAAAATTAAGACTAGGCTACTTGTTCTCCCTCTCCCTTGTTTCCCTCCTCCCGTCCCCTCTTGTTCTCCTTTACATTCAGTTTCCTCCCTTTCCCAGTCTTTGATCATTCTTCTCTAGTTCGACAGAAATCAATTACTTCCTACTATAGCCTACTGTGAGTTGACAAATATATACATTCTTGAATTGTCTTTCTTTACTAACCAAAAGAGAGAGAAAAAAAAAGTAGGCTACAAGTCATTTTGTTTCTTGTCGACGCAGATAACTTGACATATGATTGATTGATTGATTTAATGCTAAAAAAAGGGAAAATGTGCCAGACATCGGAGGTCATATGGCACTATGGCAAAGCATAATGAAGGAAAGGGGTTATAGAACTTGTTGACATATGATGAGACTTCAACTTGTTCCTCATCCCTGCATTTATCATGTCTTTCTCGATGCAAATACAACACAGAGCATAACGATTAATGATGGCAATATTTAGGATTACTCATTATTTGATAAGAGGTAGCCTATACTTTTCTACAGAAGTAAAAATTCATGGGTGATGAGCTCTAACTTGAGGATGAACATAAAATGTAGTAGCTGTACGTGGCTCTTGGCAACATTATCAAATCAGGATAAACCTCATGAACCAATTTCTTCATTCAGTCATGATCACTCCAATCTTCAGGCTTAGCAATTCATATATTCCAACTTTTCTTATATTTGTATTTATCTGTCAGTCCCAAGACATGGTATGAATAGAGATGCTAAGCTGAATCAAGCACTTCCTCCCACCAAAGACCTCCATAACATACCTATCAACTTTCCACCTCAAAGATGAGCGTATAGAGACAAGCTTTCCTGGCTGTTGTTAATGTATCATGATTTTTCATATAATTGATAATATAACAAAAGGATATTTCTGTTAGGTGCCAATGAATCTTACTGGGCAACATATGCATCTACCTCAAGTAGGAGCATTGACAACATTTTTGGTGTTTCTTCACATCTTGCAGTAGACTCTACCAAGCCATTTTTCTCAGAGAACAATGTACAACAAACCTGCTTCTCCAAGGAGGCATTGCAGACCCTTTCTGATGGCACCACAAATCAATCATACCCACACAACATTGCCTATTCACCTCCCCACTGCAAACTTACTATAATTGCTGCGTCTCCCGAAGTAGAGTCTTGAGTGGGTAGTGTTGGGGTGGAAGATACACCAGGTGTGTCCACAGTGCATGGGATGTGGCGAGAGCAGCTGGGGAGCGCGCTGAGGGCAAAGGATGACATGCTGCCTCCTTGACACGAGTTTCACGCTCATAATCACTGGAGACACTTGCTAGAATCAGTACTGGGGAAAGACAAAATAATTGGAAGTGAGATGAATTCCATGGGTGGGAAGAAGAATGTAAAAATAGCTTGTCCATCCCTCATGTCTATAAAAATAAATATTTAGAGAGGCAACAGAGAGAGCACGTGTATATGAAAAGCACAATCTAAAATCATGAAAAATAATGCTCAAATATTTCTAATAGAAAGTTAAGAAATGGAACTGCCATCAATAATAGAATGCAGGAATGAATGCAAGAATGCAGGAATGAATGCAAGAATGCAAGCTTGCAGCATTCTTGCTTACTAACTCTTCTACAATATTCTTCACCACAAAGACCCACCCATGTGATGCAGGGTAAGAGTGGAGAAGAGAGGTGCTCCCCCACCCTCCTTCTTCTTCTCAAGTTCCTCCACTTTTTTTAGTTCTTCAAGAAGTCCTGCCAGTGTTGCCAGACATCCACGCTGTTCCACAAAATTGTTATCATACATTCCATCATTGCCATTGTTACTATAATCATTGTAGTAGCCAACTCAAAGCACAGGAAAAGGCTTCGATATAAGTAACATTTACCATTTTCACCAGAGCAGCATGTACACCCTTGGCTGCCTCATGTACAGTTTTCTCTGGTGCACAGGCAGCCTCTAGACCCTCCAGACCATCCACCACTGTCCTCAGCTGACTTGACCCAACCTTCCATGCGCCTGTCCATTCCTGCGCTGCCGCCCATGCCGACCTCACCACTGCTGCTGTCACCTCCCTTGTGCCCCTGTTGGCACTGGTCTCGTGAGGGCCAGCAGCCACATCTGTTGGAGAGAAAACAAACAAACATAACAATAACATAATGCTGATGTGACCTTGCCTTCCGCCAATAGCTGTGTTAAAGATGTAATGACTGCAGATGAATTACTATACCAGTAAGAATATGAAAGAAAAGGTTTTGCTTTTCTCTCTCCATGTGGCTACAGATCTGCTGCATACACAAGCTTCAATCACAAATATTGTACCATAGGATTTCTTTAACCATGCATATGCTCATTTTCATTTTTTTAAATTTAATTTTGTTAGCAATCAATGAGCCTTCACTGATCTCATCAAAGTATTTTGCCGGGGAGAAATCATAGTATTTTTGTTTCTAGTATACAACTCTCCCTGTTTTACTAATTATCTCCCTCCACTTACCCTATTCCGATAACTTGGCAGCAGTTAGATAGAATACAATAACTAGACTAAGTTTGTATCTTATCTTACTCTTGTGACAATGAAAGTCTCCTGATAAATTGTACATACTTTTATTACAAACAATGAAATAGTATATTCACTCTCCCACTCAAACCTTCAACTTTATTTCATTTTTTTTTTTTCAATGATTTATTACCGTTTATACAATCACTTTAATTATTTACATTCATTCCCTCAATTTCTTTTATTATTCTTACTCACATTTCTTCCCTAATTTCTTATATTCATTCTCTTCTTAGATACTTCCAGAATATCCTTCTTACTCATCTACCTGGCTTTACATTTCTCTCACAAATACTTGAATACCTTACGTCACACTACTTCACGGCAACTCCACTCCTCTTATCCTTACATTTCCCTGCAGACTCTACTCCACATGCTCTTCCACCTGGTCTCCCGCAACCTTCTTCCCTGTTTCTTCCTTACCTTCCTCAACTATCATCTCTACTTCACCCTCCCCCTCAGTCATCATGGTTTCCTTTTCTTCATCTTTCCTATTTTGGTTCTTTTCCTTCCCCTCTTCATCTTTATTCTCTCTCTGATTCATTTCTTTCCCCTCTAGACTGTTTTCATGACTCCCTCCTAATCTTTCCTCTTCTCCCAAACTCTCCTTCTCCCCTTCCACTGTCCTCTTCTGACCTCCTACTTTCTGGCTATCTTTCTTATCACCTCCCTCCATTTCATCTTTCTCTTCTTCCTTGCTCTGCGTTGGGAGGAAAAACTTCTGCTGCACAATAAACCTAGCACATTGAAGGATAATATTCCTCTCCCTTGTGATGTCTGGAAGAAGCAGCCTCTCCAGCAGTGTCTTGCGTCTTTTGGGGAAGTAGCTTCGAGGTCCACCAGGATGCTTTGGGCCTCTCTGGTTTCTATTCTTGGGGAACTTCTTCTTCTTCTGGTACCTGGAGGTCTTGTTGTTTGGCGGCATTTGTGTTGTCATCGTGGTCATGGTAGCCTTTGCTGCTGCCTTTCTCCCATTGCTTTCATTCTTTGTTCTGCCATGTTCCAATGCTGGGTTACTGATAGGCTCAGTTTGGTTTTGAGAGCTACTCTGCTTTACTTCTTTGGATGCTGATTCTGTAGTGTTTCCATCTTCTTCCGAGTCTGAGTATGCGCCCATCAGGTTACCCAGGGCACCCCCAAGCACTAAGGTGGCAGGCTGCAGCGTGGGGGCACCAACACTATTCTCCTTGGACCCAGACTCATCCCAGTCGTCTTCGTCACTGATGTCATTCACCACCGCTTGCTCCATCGCCTTCACCTTCTCTTCTTTAATGTGGGATTCCAGGGCAGTGGCAGACTTGGTGCCGAAGTAGCTCACCTCACCTGTGCTCTCATAGAAGTGCCGCGTTCCACGAAAAGTTGGGATGCCGTCTCGGGTGTCTTCATCTTCAGAGTCTGGGTCTGGCACTGTAATGGCGTCTGTCCTGTCCCTCCTTTGCCTGACAGGATGAGAGGCAGTGGGTAGCAGTTTCCTCTCCCCACTTTCATTGACCTCTTCTAATTGATCCTTTCTACTGTCCTGCATCATCCGTCTCTTTTTCCTTCCTCTATAATCATTACTCTCTGAATGGTCAGGCCTTTTCCTCTCATTCTTCTCACCACCAACACCACCATCATCATCACCACCACCACCACCACCACCACTACCAGCATTTCCCCTGCCCCTGCCTCTTCCCCTCCCTCTGCCACCTCTGCCACCTCGGGGAGCAAAAGGCTTAGTACTCTTCCCTAGTCGCTCCCCGCGCTTCACTTTCTGCAGTTGTTGGGCTCGACGTAGCTCTGCTCTCTGACTGGTCGGGAATCGTTTCTTCCTCTCGGCAATCCACGCTTCATCGTCGATCTGAAGGTTTGCAAAGTTTACCAGGAGGTGCTGGTTGTCTATGTGACGCTCAATGGTCTTTGGATGGGCGCTCATGGGGCACTTAGGGAAGGGACACTTCACATGGTCCTGAAGGTGCTTGTCCAGTTGGTGCTGCGAGTAATAGGTGCGATTGCAGGGCCCACAGGCGTAAGTCTCTTGGGGTTGGTAGGCCTGTGCATTGTTATGGTGACCCTGACCATTAGTTTGATGGGCCCAAGTATTGTTCTGGTAGGCCTGGGAATTATTGTTCCGGTAGGCCTGGGAAGTATTGTTCTGGTAGGCCTGGGAATTATTGTTCTGGTAGGCCTGGGAATTATTGTTCTGGTAGGCCTGGGAATGATTGTTCTGGTAGGTTTGGGCCTTTCTCTGGTATGGCTGGGGAGGGTGGAAGCCTCGCTGTTCGTGTGGATAATCTTGAGGCCTGTGCCACTTGGAGGGAAGGTGTCCAGGTGCCACAAAGGAGCAATCTTCCGCCATGTCTGTCTCCTCAGTTCAATTCAAATCTGGGGAGGTGGAGACAGGGAGTGGCTTCAGTATTTTGCTTATGACGGTGCTATTCATATAACATTCATCCATCACCATAAAACCAGCTTCACACTCGGCAGGACAATCAAGGAAGCAGCAAAGCAGGAGTAAGGTATGACGCCAATTAATTACTGTGGGAAATCAAGGGGATTGGGTTAGGCTTGATTTGAAATAGCCCTCGCATGGTGTGTCCAGGGTAATTAGGAGGTAAGATGTAGTTTCAAGTTTATTTAGAGGCAACAATCATAATTCTATATCGATATAGAGATGGTTGATCAGAAAATCAAATTTCCAGATGTGCAGTGATTCTCCATAATTACCGAAGTTGGATTTGTCAAGCTGGATATATTCAATATTTTGTGAGGATGAAACAATAAATTTTATATTCTGGTTAGTTTTGACCTGTTTCATTAGTGAATTTTCAATGTATTTTTCAAATCACTTCTTTAGAAAAACCAGTTGTGGCAAGTATTAAAACAGTAGCTAGTGATTTGCAAAAGAAAAGATTGGTAGACTGATCAAACAATAAAAACTTACCAGAAAAAAATTGCATCCTATAGTGTGTGCCTGTATGTTTTTTCTTTAGTGCAAATGAATATTTCTATTTTTTATGAATATTTTAAATTTCCATGAACTAATGACGTGATCTGTGACGTCAGCCAGCCAGCCAATCACAGGGCGATATCTAATTTCGAAACTGCGCTTAGACTCAACGGCCACCACCTCAGTTCTCGCCCAACCGCGATGCCGTGTGCAGGCTGTTCGTTATGTTAGGTTCTTTTCACATATTTTTATTAATTTATAAATTTTTGACCCCACATTTTCCCTAATCTTCATAGCCCTCCCCACTATCGGGGGGTCTAGATTGTCATAGTCATATTATGGTTATTATTAATTTGCACAACAAATTAGGCCTCAAAGCATTCAAATGAAAAAAAACCTATCAAATGGAAGAAAAAAAAGAAAAAAAGGAAACTGCAATTAAGGAAATGTTACCAAAATTAGTTCCGATGGCGAAGCCACAAGTGGTGGCCAGCGATCACTTTGCTCCATAAAAGCATCACAGCTGCTTTCCATCCGTAATTAAGTTACACACAAGGACGAAACTATTTTTGGTAAATATTCCACAGTAGTAGGCAGCCTGCACCTTCCCGGGGCAGCCAGGCAACCATGCTCTCGGCATTCCCTTTTTTAACCTAAATAACTCAATAAAACCTAACCCAAACCTAAATCTAACCTAACCTAAATCTAACCTAACCTAAACCTAAATCTAACCTAACCTAACCTAAACCTAAATCTAACCTAGCCTAAACCTAACCTAACCTAAACCTAAATCTAATCTAACCTAAACCTAAATCTAACCTAAACCTAAACCTAAATCTAACCTAAACCTAAATCTAACCTAACCTAAACCTAAATCTAACCTAAACCTAAATCTAACCTAAACCTAAATCTAACCTAACCTAGCCATTATTATATAAAAATATGCTACATTTTTGGTTTCCACAAGTAAATAACTACTGCACAATATATGGTAAAATTTTGGTATTGGACACTAAAAAACTACCAAATTTAACTTACATCATCATTTAGATCTTTTCAACCTACGTAAAACTACTTGCCGACTTACGACCTACGCAACTTACGACTGTTCGACTTTATGAATTGCGTAAATGCTGATAATTGTGCAAAAAAAATATAATAATAAAAAAAATTGTTTTGTTTTGTTTTTACATTTGTGCCTATAGCGCCTGTAGGCAGTGACTAAGGCCCGGATGGTAGGCCCTGAAGGTTCACTTTAGAGCTGTGATGGTTGGCCCTCACCCATGGTGGCGCAGGCAGGATTTTCATAGTGACGCCCCCTGTGTCCTCTGATGCACTTGCAATCGAAGGTAGAGTTAATGAGCGGGGCATGTGGCGTGTTCTTAGGCCACTCGACGGTGCAGAAAGATTTTGGTTCTCATCGGTGATCGAACTCGGTGATACGATGGTGATACGATGGTTATAACAATAATGAACAACGAAAATGTTGATAAAATATGACTTAAAGATGAATATAATATCATTACACATATTATTTTATCATTCTGCCTGCGCCACCACAGGCGAGGGCCAACCATCACAGCCCTCAAGTGAACCTCCAGGGCCTACTATCCGGGTCTTAGTAGTCACTGCCTACAGGCGCTATAGGCACAAATGTAAAAATTATAGAAAAAAAAAGAATAAATAAAATAAAATGAATAAAATAAAAATTATAACATGGGCCGACTTACGTCCAGTTCTACTAACGATCGGTCGGTCGGTCCCAATCACGGTCATAAGTCGACCACTTGGTGTACTTTGAACCCCCATTACCATTTCCATTCCCCATTTGGAGTAATTGAATGATAATGGAGATATATATGATACCGAAAATGTACTGCCATTTCAGCCAGCAACGGTCATGGTATGTTAGGTTAGACGTGGGGTTTGCTTTAGTAACAGATGATATCAAGATTTTTTTTTTTTTTTTTTTCAATATTACGACAGTGCAAAGCAGAGCGTGGTTCGCGGGGTGGGGCGGGGCGGGAACCCCCACACCTGTAAAAAAAAAAAAATATTTCCACCAAAAATGAGTCCAAGATTAATTATAAACACATCAAAACGGTTTATGGAACTGTCGCCGATCGGAATTCTCATTGAAACACCAACCGAGAACTCTTGTCGAAAGTGGAACACTCGCCGATGTGGAAATTTTTGGCGACAGTTCAACTTGTAATAGATGAAAAGGAAGAATCTAGGGCAGTATTTCCCAACCTGGGGGAAATTTCCCCCTGGGGGGAAATTTCAGGATTCTAAGGGGGAAATTTATCCTGAGGGACATCTAAATTACTAGCATTTAGTCGACATTAAAAAATCTCTTAGAGTTCAGAGTTCAGCTATTGACTTTTTTGTTTTTAAGTGTATATGTACTGTATATAGATATAGAGGATAGTGTCTATATAATTGTTATTAAGTAAGTAAATGTTGTGTTTTGGCTACTTTTTTCCTTGTCCACATGAAGGGGGGAAATCCGGATGGTTGAACAGGGGCAAGGGGGAAACAACAGAACAAAGGTTGGGAACCACTGATCTAGGGTATTTCATTATTTAACACCACATTCTTTGCTTGTTCCAAAACACTGTAAAAGTGCAGATTAATACAATACATGAACATTGGTAACGTAACCTGGACATTGCTTAAGCAACCTAACCTAGCTGGTTAAGTTATTGCTGGTATTTAATAACTGAAGGCAGAAACACAGGTAAAAGTTGATTAAATGTATATACTATAGGGTACTGTAATATCAAGATCAAGAACTGTCGCCGAAAACATGAACACTTGCCGACAGCGGCGAGAATTCTGATCAGCGAGCGTTCAAGTTTTGTTTGTACCATCAAAACTATTCAGGAAAACTAACAAACTAAGTTTCGGCCTCGAAATCGGTGGTGCCAAATACGAAAACTTACCTATGTAGGGTAAATGTTCCGTTCAAAAACAAGTTGGTCAGTCACCTGAATAATTACCATAACTATATTGTTTTCAGTAAAAAACGAGTGCCAGATTCATTAAAAACACATTTAAACTTATTAAAAAACAAGGTATTATTCTAATGTTTGCCCATACTCCCCCTCCCACAAAACAAGCCTGGGGACCTGGGGGAATGCGGGATATTTGGCTGGGGTACAAAATATGCGTCGCAACCACATAGTTTTTGAGTTAGGGGTGTTGAAAAAATTCCCTAGATCTAGGGAATATTCATTGGATTTCTTCTGAGTCCAGAGACGTGTGAACCTGACGATCCTCACAGAATGATGACCGAAGTGTCGAGAACCCCCCCCCCCCCGCTAGGAGGTTAGGTTAGATTTATTTGGGTTAGGGTAGGTTAGGGTAGATTTGGTTTGGTTAGGTTAGGTTATATTTGGGTGCTACTATAGCGCGTGCGGTCTACCAGGACATTTGCACTATAGCGTGCGGTCTACTGGGACATTTTACACTATAGCGTGCGGTCTACATTTCTTACTCGCTATTTACACTCTACACTCTTACACTTCAGGCTGCAACTTACAATTGCTATATGATATTGTCTATTATACAGTAGAGTATTATAGAAAAACCAAAACTTTAGTAAATAATTTATTAAGCGATATTCTCCACCCCTGTCACTTCTTTTTTTCTTGCATAACACTACCACATCGATGACAAGGCTCTGCTTCTTGTGGTGCGTCCAGAAGATTACTTTCACGTAAAACTTAACCGCTGTTTCTTCTCTCAAGAGTAGAGGGTTAAGTGTGTCAGACTGATGTTCTGGGCTTGAATTTTAGGAGGATACTGAGACATTACTTCGTTGATTCCTATTCCTATACAAGGTTGAGTAGGGTCACGGCACTCAGGTCAGGTGTGGACTTGTTAAAATGCACATTAAAGCTATGGGGTAGTCAGGTCAGGTCAGGCGGGATCTTTGTAGACCTCACGTTAGGGGAGCGTAGACTGCAGGCCCCAATGTAGACCGCACGCTATAGTAGCACCTAGATTTGTTTGGTTTGGTTAGATTTGGTTAGGTTACGTTAGGTTAGATTTAGTTAGGTTAGCTTAGGTTAGGTTATCGGTGGGTCAAGTCCCCCGCTAGGTACGGTTAAATTTGACTAAAATAGGTAAATTTTTGTTAGGCAAATTTCTCTAGATATAAGGAAATTACCCTAGATCTAGGGAATTTTACCCCCCCCCCTACACAATTCTTAAATTACGTGTTTCCGACGTATAATTTGTTTCCCACCCGAAAACCCCGCATTCCCACAGGTCCCCAAATTTGTTTGGGGGAAGTGGGAGAGTATGGGCAAACACTAGAAATTTACCGAAAACAATGTTATGTGCGAAAATAGCAGTGCCCAATACCAAAATTATAGCGGGAGGAACCCGAAACTGGCTCACACTTATTGTGGTAGACGATTGGAATACTCATTGTAAAACTGCAGTTTAGTACAATACTCCCTATCGACCAATACTCTCCTGACATAACTGCCCAGACCCCCCTGCTAGTTAACTAACCTAGCCTGGGCGTTGATTACGTAGCCTAACAACGATGGAGGAGGGGGGGTTCGCCCCCCCGACCCCCTTATTATTTTTCATTTCCGACGGGTGATGTATAGGTTAGAAATGCTGCTAATGGTCAGCTCTACAAGTTGAGGATGGTTATAACAACGTGCCTTGTAATGCTTTAAACTGCAGTAGAAAGACTCATTTATCAGATAGTGCAGACTCAATAGGGAGATTTAAAAGGAGACTACCTAGACAATTTTATGGATATGGATGAGTTGGATGCAGGTCGTGTTAAGTAACAGGAACTACCACGTGTAGGTCTCCCAGCCTCTTGTAGCTTCCTTTTGTTCATAAGTAAGACAAGTGGGTGCCTAGGGGGTTACCGACAAGGCATGCACGGCTGTACCTTATCTATATCACACACACAACCATTGTTTACCACTAACCTGGTACTCCAAAAAGCTCAGCACTGCTTTTGTTCTTGCTCTTCCGCTCTCTCCTTTTCTGACTCATGACAGAACACAAACAGAACGATGGAAATCAGCTGAGCCTGAGAGAGGGCCGCGCTTGCCTCCTACAGACCAAAACACGTGTTTTCATGGAAAAGTACCGTCTTGGATCAGGAACGGTTTTTCCTTTATTTCTTTTCTATTTGCAATATTACTCAAGCTTATATAAATATGAATAGATAAATGCACCTAATTCATCCTTATAATTATTATCTTTACTTTTAGAAGGATAAAGCTGAAAACATAAACATGATTTATTACCTACGATAGGTACGGTACGGTAAGTAGTAGTTGTCATCCAGTTTCTTGGCGCGAGTTTCAAGTTTATGCCCCATGCAGTGGCGTAGCTGGGTATTTATTAATGAGGGGGCTGGTGGGTACAGCTGAATATGGGCGGGCAGCATATTCCCGTTTTCTGGAAGAGTATGTGGCGTTTACACTTGAACACAGCAGGTTAGGTTACGTTAGGTTACGGATAGGGTAGGTTAGATTTTCTTTCTTAGATGTAGATAACTTTGTGTGGGAATCACAATGGGGGTATTTTCGAGAAAATTCTATGGTTATTTTCGGAGCTACAGCCAAGCGTCTTTACTCGGAAACCACGTCATCGCATATAGAACGGGAATATGCGGGAGGGCACTCGGCAAGCGGAGTTCAGGGGCCACACTGATGCCACATAGAAGGATATAAGAGCATATTCTATGATCAGATCAGTGGTGGATATTAGAGCATTATACAGAATACGGCAGCCATGGCCAGTGGGGGGACACTGGATTCTCGTGGGGCGGGGGCACGTGCCCCCGCCGTAACTACGCCACTGCTTGTATTGTTGATGGGAAAGAGTGCGAATCAATTCACGAGATGAATTCAAGGACTGAAAAGTTATTCCTATGCCGCATCGCGTTAAAGCTGCGGCCTCCACTCTATCTCTGGGTTTTTGAGGTGTGGTGGATGTCCACACAGAATTTGAACAAAAGATATATTGAATAACATTAATCTTGCAGTCCACATGAAACAATGAAATAAACGAAAGGAGAAAAAAGTAATGATTGATGTTTTTATTCATTCCCTTACAGTGATTTACAGCATTATAACATCTATACATTTTCAATAGTTTTTGATATAAATATTTACATACACATTTCTTACACGTAGTAGGCCTACACAGATGCCTCAGCGCCACTCCGGGGACATCCAACGACACATTGGCGTGAACGGAAGCCTCACAACAGAAACGTTTGAACTGCCTCACCTTAACTTCCTTAGTAGCCTTAATTCATGAAAAAATTGCGAGGATATATGTGTGGGTTGTCACCGGGAGGCGACCGTGGTGTAACGGTAGCATGTCCGCCCGGCAAGTGGAAGGTCTCGGGTTCGATCCCCGAGCGGTGCCTGCCTTTTCGGTGAACCCCCTACCTCGAACATTATACAATAATCTATGAGCAAAAACATGGAAAGTTGCTAAAATTATCTTTGAACATCGTTCCCAATCATAGCAAGCAAAATATAGTGTTGAAATTTTGTGGCACAAGCTTCATTCATACTTATTCATATAAACCATTACTGAACTTATGCTGTACGGCTGTCAGTTTACTGCTACACACTTGAAAATAAAGTGGACTAAATCTGCAGAATGTATAGGCTACTAGCTGGTGACACAAACTTTGACTCGCGAAACACTGCAAACCTTTGAGGAGTGTGTATATTACAGAAGCTGGCGGCCACAAGACTGACATAAGGGAGTGGAGAAGCAGTACGAGACAGCAGCTGTGAGTGTCTTCGTCCACTTACTATTCTATTCTTCAGTTCTTAATAACCTTGGGATGGAATTGTGCCTCGTAACGCCTTCTACTTTTTTTTTCACTAATTTTGTTTATCAGCGTTCGGTTTACAGAGGCTTCGGTCTCCCCAAAGCGATAAGAACTGCAGACTTTATCTATCGTTGTGGCTTTCCCCTGTTCCCTCGTCATCCCCGGAGCGACGCTGTGAAAAATAAAACTCGCCATCACAGGTTTTCTCTTCCAGGCCAGAGCGCCTCTCCAGCCTATCACAGATCACGCAGTGCAGCCCGTGGAAACCCGTTCGTCGTCAAAGATTACATTCAACTCACTTCAGACGAAAATATATGTTGTGTATGATGATTGTGTTGATAAAAGCAATAAAAAGTCTCAATACAGGTAAAATATAATCTCTCTCTCTCTAGTGCCATATGACCTCTGATGTCTGGCACATTCACCTTTTTTGGCATTAAATCAATAATCAATCCTCTCTCTCTCTCTCGTATATTATATAAATTAAAGCCAAATTCATCAATAAACTTTTTTCTAATTATGGGAAATAGTGTTGTATTCGAAACAATAAAGATGAACAACAAATAAACAACAACAATGAACAATAATGAAGAAGAAAAAAACCCATAAAAGTCATCATTCTGTACCCTACACTGGTAACTTTCCTAAAACTTACAATACATAAGAGGCAGTTTTTTGCTACGGATCTAATAAAAGAAAAAATAGCCATTAATATTTCGCCCCTGTTACCTGACACACTTGTTCTTAACCTGGCACTGCGCATCAAGACAACTCGTAAGTTTCTCGTAAGTTTCTGGTAGTAGAGAGAGGAAGAAAGGCGCAGAATACAGATTTATAAGGTGTGCCAGTTTGATGTATATTATTGTATTTGGATTGTAAGTCATTATTGCTACCAGGGCAGACGATCTTTAATAATGAAAGGTGACCATGTCCCCCCCCCCCTCTCTCTCTCTCTCTCTGGGCAGACGATCTTTAGTAATGAAAGCCGACAATGTTTTTTTTTTTTTTTCTCTCTCTCTCCCTCTCTCGCTGCTAGACTTTCCAAACCACAAGGGAAAACAAACATCCTTTCCTTCGCACCGTGAACACAACTGAGGCAAAAATACATGACCGCACGGATTGACTTGCCGAAATGATGGCTTGAGTCATGAATACCGTTAAGTAATAGTGGCTAAGCACGGGAACTCATGCACACACGCGCACACACACACACACACACACACACACACACACACACACACACACACACAGTGACACACACACACTGAAAAATAGTTAAAATTTGTACAGTTCGCTCATCTCACCTCGATGGGACGCAGCACAGCTCTCGCTCTTTCTCCGCCGCCTGACTACAACTGAGTACCACTGGCTTGAGTCCGGCAGCCACCTGGATCAACCTTGTTTTATTTACCATAGGTTTTTTTGTGCATTTGGCTTCTTCAGACCATCAACTTAAACAAACAATTTGCTGAGACTGTCAGCATTGAGCAATTTTAGATATTCGTCAAAAACAAGATGGCCGCCAAAATACTAGATTTTTAGAAAAATTTACCCCTAGGGATTGTTTTCTTTGTAGTAATGGTGAGTTAGATGTGTTTGTTTCACACAGGCCATCACATTAGATGAGTTTGCATGATCAGAGATAACATGATAATTCAAGATGTCGGTAAAAAAAACAAGATGGCAACGAAAAACAAGATGGTGGCCAAATACTTGTAAATAGCAAATTATAGGCACACAAGACCAACGATTCATAAAATACAATTTTGATACATTTATACCACAAATGATGGTATTTTGGCGGCCATTTTGTTTTTTTACATATATCTCAAATTGCTCAATGCTGACAGAGTCTCAGCAAGTTGTCTGCGCAAATGGAGTCTCTTGAGAATCAAAATCCATCAAAATAAAAAACTATGGTAAAAAATACAAGCAATACAAGGCCAACAAAAAAGTGAAATGGCTACCGGACTACTAGTACAGACTTTGGAGAGAGAGAGAGAGTCTGGTGTAAACATGCTACTCTCTCTCTCTCTCTCTCTATAGAGTCCTCAGCCGCTATCCATCACAGCGGCTCTTTGGCGACGAGAGAAAATAGTTCCCGAAAAATACGTACGGTATAATCGCGACGCTTGTATTTGTGACTTTGATTGCTTGTTATTGTTGCAGTGAAGACAACTGAAATGAACAACGCTTAACCCCTTGAGGCCCAGAACGTAATTTCCACTGTAATGTGGGCACCATTAGACTTTTTTTTTTAGCAAACATAAGCAATATTTTATAGATATGACCTGTTTAGTATCCTTGTCGATTAACTAAATTGGTATATTAAGTTAGTTTTCTTAATTTTATGGCTAACAACAGACAATTTTTCATAGTAAAGGAACGATCTGGGCGTGAAGGGGTTAACACTAGTAACCTTCTGCATTCTCTTTCCTTTCTTACTCCCCTTTCTGTTCTCTTTATTTTGCTCGAGGAAATAATTATGATCTCCTAAGATAGTTCAATGTTATGACAATTATCGTACTTTTAATTGTTACTCTAGTTATCCTTCTCCACCGTTGTCTACGTGGTAACTGTGAAGGCCCCGTGTTTTGAGGTGCAGTGGGGTGTGGTGCCTATTCTAACAACCTCCTTTGCTCCCTCCTCCTCCTCTACTCGCTGTCTTATATCTCGGTGGTAATGGTGGTAGTGGTGGTGCAGCAGATGATCTTAACCCCTTGAGACCCAGAACGTAATTTCCATTGTAATTTAGCTACCATTAGACGATTTTTAGTGAATATAAGCAATGCTTTTTTTATAGATATGACCCGTTTACTATCCTTGACCACTAACTTATTTGGTATATTCAGTTATTTTTCGTAATTTTATGGCTAACAATAGATGATTTTATATAGCAAAGGAAAGATCTGGGCGTGAAGGGGTTAAAACAGAGATCTCTAGTTGTCTTGTGTGCCTTTCACCTCACACAACAAAGTGACTACTGTAAGTTGCATAATATTTCACTCTAAATCGTCTATATGTATAATAGAGTAAAAATTAAAGTTACGCGTTTGACTCCTGATTCCGTATAACTTAATTGACAATTAGTAACTTATTGTTTGCGTGATAGTTTCAATATCGCACTCCCAGACCCTTTCATTTTTAGTTCACTCGCATTGGTTCATAATAGTATAGTTTTTGGCTAAGACACTGAAATCCAGCAATCGTTAATACACACCTAAAAATTAACGGCATACAAATATAACATCACGAAACAGTATGAATCGAACATATAAAACGCATTTGGAGAATCACCTTGAGATTACATAAAATAAAGATATCTAGCTAGGCGGCGGTAATAACACTGCAAAAAGAGGAAGCTTAATTCCTACAGATTCGTGTCAGACTTAAAACAACACGAAACTTTCAAAATAAGGCTTCTCTGCCCCGCGTTTCCGCCACCTCCTCACCGCTACTTGTCTGTAACGAGCACGATATCTAAAATAGAATAAACATTTGATAACGCTACGCAGTACATCCCATTGCAACACTACAGACCGTATAGTCATTATAGCACTGTCATCACTGTAACACAAGGCAGCTCACAGGGCGTGGCTGCCGCCGCTGGTAATGATAAACTTCATGGAATGCAAAGGAAGCGACTCGCCCGCCAGCACGCACGCACGCCAGCTAGGCGTCCGGCATCACGTCTGTGGGGACCACCTCCAATAACAGCTGGAAGAACGTCGTCATGTGACCTGCACAGGGAGAAAGGGCGCGGTCACACCCAGGGAAGGTTAGCTCTCAGCAAAACATTCTATTGCGACGCCATGCAAACACTCGCCTTCCAACAGCTGCTAGAAATTCCATCATTTGACCACTGACTGAAGAATGCTTGAATATACTGTATCTATAAACACAAAACTGCAACACGATTGTATTAGCAATAATAATTCCAAATTTACTGCCTTCAAGTGCCTTGGTAATTTGGTGCAGCTCATCCAATACAGTGAAGTCAAAACCTTGCGCAGGACAAGTACAGAGTCGTGCGCTGATACACGCTATCACTCGTCTGATCACAGGTTCGATTCCCCTCCCCTCACCAACCCTGCTATAGGCTGTGGTGAGGAGAGCTTTGATGCCTTGAATATAAGATTCCTGACATTAATTAAGTTCCGATCTCAATGATGTCTACAAGAACACCACTGAGGTGCGTGCGGTCTTACCCATGCCAGGCAGAGCCTTCTTCAGGTAGACGAAGGGGAAGTAGAAGAAGAGGCCCGCCACGATGAAGAGGGTGGCGTAGAGGTACTCGATCTGCGGCGAGTCGATGATGGGCCCCACCACCAGGTAAATCGAGATGAGCAACACCACCACGGGGACGATGATGGGCACCTGCCGGACACATAGGAACATAAGAACATAAGAAAATAAGGAAGCTACAAGAGGCCATGAGACCTACACATGGTAGTTCCTGTTACCTAACACTACCTACATCCATGCACCTTTCATCTCCATCCATGAATTTATCTAGCCTCCCTTTAAAGCTCTCTAATGCACTAACTGCCTGTCTACTGAGTCCATTCCAATCACTTACCACCCTATTTGTGAACCAGTTTTTCCCTATTTCTTTTTTTAATCTACGCTTTTCCAGCTTGAATCCGTTACTTCTTGTTCTACCCTGGTTAACAGCCGTAAAAACTTTTCCTACCTCTTCTTTATTAAATCCCTTTATCCACTTAAAAACTTCTATCAGATCACCCCTTAAGCGGCTATTACACGGGCACTATTCTGCTCAGTGAGCAGATTTCACTGAGCAGTTTTGAGGATTTTGCTCGATGAAAGCCTGTTTGGTTGAGCAAACTGGGAAATACTTCGAAGCTATTTTTGCTCGTCATTTGAGTGAGCAAAAACGTTTTCTGTTATAAAGGACCGAAATTAGTGGATGACTATATTATTTATTGCAAGATCATTTTCTTCTAAAACTCTCAAAAAGACATCAACATGCCTGCTGACTGGACAGACGAGATGGAAAGCTTACTGATTGACTTAGTTCAGGCACATCCTACAATATGGAACATATATAGCCCTTTATTTGTTAAAAAAACATTAAAAAAGAAAACATACGCCCTCAATGCCTAAGAAGCCTGACCTAAGTCATTTATTTACGGTGATACACAGGCGACAGGTGTGTTGCGAGGCCGTACAGGTGTGTAGTGACAGGTGTGGTGTATATGGTAAAGCGAGAGAGGCTAAGGCCCGTACCGAGAGTTGAAGGCGGTAGAGGGACGAACAGCGAGGTAGCGACGAACGGCAAACCTTCCATTTGTTACCGAGAGTCGACATCGGAGGTTGGTTGAGATCTCGCGCCTGCGACAATATAGTGGCAACAGTGCTGCTTCAAATTGCGTAGCCAGCCGTACGACTAAAATAGTGTATAATGCGAATTTGCCCTTATACTCATCAAAAACATCAACAGAAACGTTGCGATCGGCTATGAAGTTGGTGAAATATATATTTAATGAAGTTAATTAACAGTAGAGGCGTGTATACGTAAGTTTCTCTACCGCTCATGTGAACATATGCGGTAAGAGAACCGTCCTGGCGGGTTCTGGCAGCGACCTTCATGATGGCGACGGCTCAAGCCACTAACCACCCCTCTATCCTGAACCTCCTTAATTATTATCACTAAAATCACTTATTGCCGCATATGTAATACCTAATAATCTTATATTTATACTTAAATACATATTGGCAAGAAAATTTTTAACATATCTCGTAATCCCTCCAGATTAGGAATGTAATAAAAATTCATCGAAGGTTGCGGCGAAGACACGGGGATAGCCGTGTCTTCAACCTTGACCGCCACCGCGTCCTTGCTCTTCGTTCCAAAATTACAGGGTTTTTTATACGTCTTATGGTAAGCGAAGGTCTGCCGTTCGTCGTTCTACCGCCTACCGTCATGACTCTCGGTACGGGCCTAAGAGTGCAGTGTTAGCGCCCGAGTGTGTGTGTCTGACCTAAAGAGCGAACGCGTAGTTCTCGTCCACTATAACGGCGTCAGCCCCGTACCACCACGGCCACGGGTACGGCGCGGGCCACAGTGGTCCATAGAAGCTACTCACGGGGATTACAGGAAGTTTAAATGAATCAAAAGCCTTAGGCCTAATCAAAAAAACTCTTAATTTGGTATGTTGAATTGAAAGTAGTTAGTTTCGTACACTGATTTTGAGTATTTTCGTACATACCTGGTGTCATTTCGTAACTCTAGTAGTCAAGTTCAACTCTGCGCTGAGTGTACGAAACGACTATGGTTTCATATAGACTACGAAACAACTTTTGGTAATAATGGACGAGAGTTTCGTGGTCGTTTTCAGAGACACCAACTATTTTTGGTAAAACTTTGGAAGAAGTCCTTCACCCCTATCTTTTTTTTCTTCCCCCTATAGCCAACAAGCCTGGAGAACTGGCGGGAATACGGGGTTTTTGGGTGAGGGAAGCAAATATAAGTGATTTATGGCTCCCAAAAAAATCATCAAAGTCACTATAAGTAAAAATCTAACCTAACCTAACCTTAACCACAAAGTATACCTAACCTAACCTAACCTAACCTTAACCACAAAGTATACCTAACCTAACCTAACCTAACCTTAACCACAAAGTATACCTAACCTAACCTAACCTTAACCACAAAGTATACCTAACCTAACCTAACCTTAACCACAAAGTATACCTAACCTAACCTAACCTTAACCACAAAGTATACCTAACCTAACCTAACCTAACCTTAACCACAAAGTATACCTAACCTAACCTAACCTTAACCACAAAGTATACCTAACCTAACCTAACCTTAACCACAAAGTATACCTAACCTAACCTAACCTTAACCACAAAGTATACCTAACCTAACCTAACCTTAACCACAAAGTATACCTAACCTAGCCTAACCTTAACCACAAAGTATACCTAACCTAACCTTAACCACAAAGTATACCTAACCTAACCTAACCTAACCTTAACCACAAAGTATACCTAACCTAACCTAACCTTAACCACAAAGTATACCTAACCTAACCTAACCTTAACCACAAAGTATACCTAACCTTAACCACAAAGTATACCTAACCTTAACCACAAAGTATACCTAACCTAACCTAACCTAACCTTAACAACAAAGTATACCTAACCTAACCTAACCTAACCTAACTGGACTTAGAATTTTTTGAGGCACCTCATATTTCATAGCGGCCGTGTGGGTTAACCAAGGCTGAGCGCACGCTGGAACCTTTACAGATGTGAAGTACAATAAGCATACAATACAGTGCGGTAGTTCATTTCAGTCAAAGCCGGAAGGATGAGTTCCAAAGTATTTCCCTATTTTTTCTTGGCCTACAATAGGTGCTTGTTCTAATGGAGTTTTATTTTGCGCAACCCCCCCCCCCCCCAAAAAAAAAAAATGTAATAATGAAACCTAACCTAACCTTATAGGTTTTAATGAAACTTAACCTAACCTTAAAGGTTTTAATGAAACCTAACCTAACCTTAAAGGTTTTAATGAAACCTAACCTAACCTTATAGGTTGTAATGAAACCTAACCTAACTTTAACCACAAAGTATACTTTTCTTTTTTTTCTTTTTTTTTTGCGCAAAATAAAGCTATCTCCATTACAACAAGCACTGCTTATTAGGAAGCGCTATGATCATTTGTATCATTACCGCACTCAGGTCTGTATGCATTTTGCTCATCAAAACACAGATCACCGTGTAATAGTTTCGTTGAGCAGCTCAGTGAAATCTGCTCAGTGAGCAGCTGCTCACTGAGCAGAAAAGTGCCCGTGTAATAGCGCCTTTACTCTGCGTCTCTCGAGTGAGTGTAACCGACACAGGACACAGGGCAACACAGGTGAGTGGCGACAAGGCGGCGGCGACCCAGGCTTGCATGAACACTTTGACCACGCCACTCATGCAGGAATGACAGTGGTGGAAATAAATCATGATTGTAATTCAAGTGAGTTCAAGTAGATTTTCACGAAACTTTAAGTTATTTAGAATAGCAAGTTTCAATTGAGATGATGCAGGCTATGTCATACAGTAATACCTGTTGTGACTACCTGTTGTGACTTAAATCTAACATCTTTTAATGATCATTGGACCTCACTGTAGGAATTCTGATGTAGAATTTTCGAATTAACTATTGAATAAACTATATACGTTGTTAGGCCCTTCCCCGTCTTTTTGTTATTTACCACCGAACTACCATCAAGACTCCAAATCCAGCCGGGTTTCGGGGCAAGTACCCGAACCCTGAACAAAGCTTTGAGACACGCCAGGCTTCACTCAAGGTGATGAAAGGACCTCGGCGGCTCAAACTCTTCCTCTCAAACTCTATTATTATATTATTGTTGTGTTAATCTATATTGCTTCTTGTGTATTCATTTCGTGAACTTTAATCTTTTGTCTACGTGGGGATCTATTATAATTATTGTAATAATGGGGATCAAGTAATGTTAATGTAATCTAATTAAGAATATTAAGATTTAAGTAAGTTTTTCTCTTCGTTTCCATAATCCTCACGTAATTGTAGTGAAGCGTTAGTCCTTTTCTCATCAACTAGACAATCACTAACGGTCATAACGTGTAGGTGCATGCATTACTCTTGGGACAAACAGTTCCTCCATTGATAACGATATACAACGTTTAGGTCAGCCACCTTTGGGGTCAATAAAGAATCCTAACAAATTTTACACCCGTGACGGCGACAACACCCGTGTAAAGCCCGGTTCCCACCATCCCGCTTGTATGGCCGCCGTACAACAACAAAGACGTCACAATGACGTCACAACAAAGTCTACCGCACCGCCGTACCGCTGTACGGCCGCCGTACAAAGTTAAATTCAAGTCATCTCTCCCGCTCGGCGGTGTCCGCTCGAGCGGAGTTGCCAACTGTGCCCAGTTACCACAAATACCACTCAAGCGGTGATGATGGTGACGTCATTGTTGTTGTATGGCGTTGGCGGCCGTACAAGCGGAATGGTGGGAGCCGGGCTTTAGTCAAGCCCCGCCGGCATATTCCCGTTCTCTATGCCAGTATGTGGTTTCCGAGTGAAGACGCTTGGCTGTAGCTCCGAAACTAACCATATGATCTTCTCGAATATACTCCCATTGTGATTCCCGCGCAAAGTAACCAGAGCAGAGATGCTCGAAAGAGTTACGGGCCCGTAAGTACTCCCCTAAGGGACTTTTACCTCGTAGCGCCTCTAAGGGAGATGCTCAAACCATTTTCTCCCTTGCTACGGGACCGCGAGGCTAAGGGTGGTCGGGAGCACCCTTAACTCCCTAAGGGAGTGAAATTTGAAGCGGCTAAAGATCAACAAACAATAAATTACAAGTTGTATCACTATACTTTATGTTTATTGTGTATTATAGAGCCATTTCATGCTTGCCTGTTTGAAATGTGATGTGTTTATTGCTTCATTGACTCCATATATATCATATTTAACATACAATACCTATAGTACTTGTAATAAATTCATATCAGGGCAAACCTATATATTAAATATATATATCGGTCGACTTCTTGAATCAAAACGTATAGTTCATCGTACAAGTTTGGCCGCTATAATGATGCGGTGGTGGTGGTGGTATCAAATGTCTGACGTACTAGTACACACGCACGTATACACACAAGCAAGGATATTATAAAGTTATACTATCTCTGCACACAAGTGTCACGTGTGTCACAGTGAGGTGTTAGCCCCCGTGTGTCTTGCCTGACCTAAAGAGCGAACGCGCAGTTCTCGTCCACTATAACAGAGTACCGCCAGGGCCACGGATACGGCATACGTACGGCGCGAGCCAGCAGTGGTCTATAGATACTATTTTCGGGCACGCGAGACTCGAACCTATGATCAGCGCATCAAGGTATACCCTGGGTACGTCTCTGTAGTAATCAGTGGGAGAATATTACGCTGAAAGGCTAATGTGGCAGCTATGTATTATCGTAACATTCTGGCGATAGTGAGCTAAAATCGGCCCTATTTCGGAAATCAGCCAATCTTAGCTCAACACCGGCAAACATAGTTTTTAGGTTTAGGTTAAGTTATGTTTAGGTCTGGTTTAGGTTAGGTAAGGTTTATGATAGGTTTGTGTAAAGTTTTGTAGAGTTATTTAGGTTAAATAAGCGTCCGCGGGACGATTTCCGAAAGAGGCCGATTTTAGCATAACAGCGGCATTTGAAGTCTTTAAATTTATTTATCGGGCTCCCTGACAGCTGAGAGCATGATGATTGGCTAGATAAAGCCGCGTCATGAAGGGCGCTGCTCTGTGATTGGTTAGCAGAATTTTCCCACACATATCCCTAGAATATTCCTATATTCCCCACCCAGAGGCCACCGATAACCGTACGGGAGTGACGGCTCGGTACGAGCATCTCCCTCAGCCCACCCTCGTAAGGTTATTGTAGCCATACACTCGTAAGTTGTCCCTTACGAGGGATTTTCGAGCATCCCTGCCCAGGCATAGAACAAGGGTGCCTTACTTACTCTAATCGTAACCTAACGTAACCTAACCCGACGCGTTCAAGAGTAAACGCCACATACTCTTTTACAGAAAATGGGACTATGCGGCCCGTCAGTGTTTGGTGCGGTGCGGCGCCCTATGTCCTCACCTTGTAGGGGCGCGGGGCGTCCGGCATGGTGTAGCGCATCACCAGCAGGGCCGTCATGGCGCCGCCGTAGAAGATCCAGGCGGTGAAGCTGAAGAAGTCGATGAGGGAACCAATGTCCGAGGGAATCACCATGATGAGGGCAATGGCCGCCTGCCGCAGGGAGGGAAACATCTATATTGTGTCTGTACAAACTGGACAACACTTCCTAATGCCGCTTATATGAGGAAATACGGTACTACTAATGACACTATTGTGATGATCATAATAACAGTCATTGCTGGTCATTACAGGACATCATAACGACTGACGCACATAAAAAATATCAGATAATAACCGCTGAATTAATAACGCAGCAAAAATTTGAGCAGCATAACGCCAAGGAAAGAGAACTATAAAGGCTCAATTCCCCCCCCCCCCCCCACACACACAGGACAGCCCTTCCCCTTGCCCTGGCGTATACTCACGTTAAAGAGGAGAGCAGGGGAGGGCGTGAGTTTCTTGTTGTGGACGTAAGAGAGCAGGTCGACCATGTGTCCCTCCCTGGCCGCCACGAAGCACAGCCTGCAACACCCAGCACCCACACTCACCCACTGACCCCACCATCACCCATCACCTCACCCGCCCAGACCCACCCTAAGGCTAGACACACTATGTTACATCACCAACAATAAAATATATATTCCACAGAAAATTTATATTGGTTTGAGTTCCTTAACGTCTGATTTGAAGATATGTGAATTTTATTTCATATTGTAAAGTTATGGAGTTTTTTTCTCTATATATATATGCAAACAACACACTATGTAATATCACCAACAACAATAAAATATGTATTCCACTGAAAATTTATATTGAGTTCCTTAAAATCTGATTTGAACATTATGTGAATTTTATTTCATATTGTAAAATTATGGGTTTTTTCTCTCTCTATATATGAAAACAATAGAGTATCATATTTTTTTCATTAATTTTGACATACCTGTGATTGAGTTTTGGTTAGTATTGCATTGGCACTGCCTGTAAGCTTTCTGTTACTTCTCATTACATAGAGAAAGCACTAATCATTCCACACATAATAACAACAACAATACAGAAAATATTAAATACTCTGCACATCCATAAAATAACTCTTAGCCAACACTGCTTATAGATAGGCTGAGGCATTCCTGTGAACAAAACAAAAACAGAAACAAAAACGCATTAAACTAATACAGCGAAAAGCAATTGTATCAAAGCCATTAGTAAATATGCATTGAAAACTGTAAATAAAATTGATGCCCAAGCAGTGCGCCACCCAAGCGTGTAGGTGTCACAGGAACAACAGAAAAAAAGACATGATAGGAATATCGAAAACAAAACTGCAGAACTACATACGGGCGTGCACTATATACGAGATGTCATGTTCGTGCGTGGCTGTAACTATAGCCTATTTTTTTAACGAGGCGAAAATTCCATTCTATCTTAAGGTCTCATGCTTAAAAGTATGCCTATGTTTACCTGATAATATCGTTAACTATGATAAAATACAGCAGAAATTTAGAAGAGCTGTACTATTCCCTTCTCCTGGCATCAAATATCAGTCAGTAAGCAGCAAGGGGTCAGGATTTTTCACCTCGTTAAAAAAAATAGCCTAAGCATGCACAGCCTCTACATGGAAACAGACCGATCAACCTCCGTCAGTCTGGCGCCACAAAGCCCTTCCAGACAATGATGATGAGCAGTACCGTTTGGGTCGAAAGTATTGCTGCGAGTTGCTCAAAGAATTCATTTGATCATGTTATAAGTTAGTGTTCTCCATAGACGATGTGTTCAATGATTGTTGTTTATAGTGTCTGGGTTCACGTGATGCCGGGCGGAGGTTGTCCAGTCTTGGTTTCGGTGGATGTTTGTTTACTTCAACGCAGAAGTGTGTTTATGTGGTGCAAATACTGCAATGAAGATCTCAATGGGAAGGATGACAACGTAATAACCTTTTCTTCAATAAATGCTAAAGGAAAGGTACACGGGAAAAAGCATAACTGAAAGATGTATAAATAAACAACTTCATTGCAATTCTGCTTAGTGTCAAAAACATCGGTTCAATTAAAAGAAACAAAAAACTACAGAGCCACAAGCGCGTGAGAATTAGAAACTCAATACATACAAGCCAATGTACACCATGCCATCAATACCCTTTAGTACAGAGGGACATGCAACAAAGAGGGTCTAGCCTCCTGATACTGTCAGACGCGTACCTGCCGGAGGTAAAAGCTGTGCCATTTGCGGCCCCAAAGGTGGAGAGGGTGACAGCGAGTGGCATGAGGAAGGCGGCCCAACCCAGCACCCGATTGCCAAAGGTCTTGTGAGGAAAGATGACACGTTGATGCATGGTGTTGACGTGACCCGGTGATGTTAAATGTGCATAGGTAACACCAAGGCCAAGGAAATAGACGCTTCTATTCCCTTGGCCTTGGGTGATACATTAAAGAGCGCCCAGTTTTGCAACATATAAGAGTAAGTAACTGATGTAGGATATTAAAAGAAGGTGAAGACAAACAGAGAGACAGAGAGACAGAGAGACAGAGAGAGAGAGAGAGAGAGAGAGAGAGAGAGAGAGAGAGAGAGAGAGAGAGAGAGAGAGAGAGAGAGGAGAGAGAGAGAGAGAGAGAGAGAGGAGAGAGAGGAGAGAGAGAGAGAGAGAGAGAGAGAGAGAGAGAGAGAGAGAGAGAGACAGAGACAGAGAGACAAACAGAGACAGAGAGAGAGAGACAGAGAGAGAGACAGAGAGAGAGACAGAGAGAGAGACAGAGAGAGAGACAAACAGAGAGACAGACAGAGAGAGAGAGAGAGAGACAGAGAGAGACAAACAGAGAGACAGAGAGACAGAGAGACAGAGAGAGAGAGAGAGAGAGAGAGAGACAGAGAGAGACAAACAGAGAGACAGAGAGACATGCTAATCATGAAGAATATTTGAATAGTAACAGGATGGAGGATATAAATGAAGGATATCATAAGGCGCGTGAATGGTTGAGGAAGGTTATGAGGAGGGTAGCCATGGGTATGAGTATGGGTAAGGTGAGGTACCAGGGTATGGATGGTACAGGTATGGAGGGTACCATGGGTATGAGGTATGGGTACAGGTATGAGGAGGGTAGCCATGGGTATGAGGTATGGGTACAGGTATGAGGAGGGTAGCCATGGGTATGAGGTATGGGTACAGGTATGAGGAGGGTAGCCATGGGTATGAGGTATGGGTACAGGTATGAGGTATGGGTACAGGTATGAGGAGGGTAGCCATGGGTATGAGGTATGGGTACAGGTATGAGGAGGGTAGCCATGGGTATGAGGTAAGGGTACAGGTATGAGGAGGGTAGCCATGGGTATGAGGTAAGGGTACAGGTATGAGGAGGGTAGCCATGGGTATGAGGTATGGGTACAGGTATGAGGAGGGTAGCCATGGGTATGAGGTAAGGGTACAGGTATGAGGAGGGTAGCCATGGGTATGAGGTAAGGGTACAGGTATGAGGAGGGTAGCCATGGGTATGAGGTAAGGGTACAGGTATGAGGGTAGCCATGGGTATGAGGTATAGGTACAGGTATGAGAAGGGTAGCCATGGGTATGAGGTATGGGTACAGGTATGAGGAGGGTAGCCATGGGTATGAGGTATGGGTACAGGTATGAGGAGGGTAGCCATGGGTATGAGGTAAGGGTACAGGTATGAGGAGGGTAGCCATGGGTATGAGGTATGGGTACAGGTATGAGGAGGGTAGCCATGGGTATGAGGTATGGGTACAGGTATGAGGAGGGTAGCCATGGGTATGAGGTATGGGTACAGGTATGAGGAGGGTAGCCATGGGTATGAGGTATGGGTACAGGTATGAGGAGGGTAGCCATGGGTATGAGGTATGGGTACAGGTATGAGGAGGGTAGCCATGGGTATGAGGTATGGGTACAGGTATGAGGAGGGTAGCCATGGGTATGAGGTATGGGTACAGGTATGAGGAGGGTAGCCATGGGTATGAGGTATGGGTACAGGTATGAGGAGGGTAGCCATGGGTATGAGGTGTGGGTACAGGTATGAGGAGGGTAGCCATGGGTATGAGGTATGGGTACAGGTATGAGGAGGGTAGCCATGGGTATGAGGTAAGGGTACAGGTATGAGGAGGGTAGCCATGGGTATGAGGTAAGGGTACAGGTATGAGGGTAGTCATGGGTATGAGGTATGGGTACAGGTATGAGGAGGGTAGCCATGGGTATGAGGTAAGGGTACAGGTATGAGGAGGGTAGCCATGGGTATGAGGTATGGGTACAGTATGAGGAGGGAAGCCATGGGTATGAGGAGGGTAGCCATGGTATGAGGTATGGTACAGGTATGAGGAAGGTAGCCATGGGTATGAGGTATGGGTACAGGTATGAGGAGGGTAGCCATGGGTATGAGGTATGGGTACAGGTATGAGGAGGGTAGCCATGGGTATGAGGTAAGGGTACAGGTATGAGGAGGGTAGCCATGGGTATGAGGTATGGGTACAGGTATGAGGAGGGTAGCCATGGGTATGAGGTATGGGTACAGGTATGAGGAGGGTAGCCATGGGTATGAGGTATGGGTACAGGTATGAGGAGGGTAGCCATGGGTATGAGGTAAGGGTACAGGTATGAGGAGGGAAGCCATGGGTATGAGGAGGGTAGCCATGGTATGAGGTATGGGTATAGGTATGAGGAAGGTAGCCATGGGTATGAGGTATGGGTACAGGTATGAGAAGGAAAGCCAGTGATGAACAGTGTTATGAGGCGGCTCAAGGATGCAGAATACTGAAAACTAGACGAAGACAAAAGAGGAAAAGATTTGTGTTCTTTTGGATATTAAGTTTAGTAATAACATCAAGTTTGTTCCATGTTAACATAAAATTCTCCAATAGAATACGATGAATTTTCCCATATTTTTTACAAGGACTAGAGTGTTTACCCATCCCTTGCTATTCCCAATGAATATGACTTGATAATGAAAACGCACAAAGCATCCCCTCAACCCACTTGTTATCCCATATTTTACTCGCCACTATAATTGAGATGTGTTATTCGGAAAGGATCGGAGCTGTAAGGTGACTGTTGGGCAGAGGAAGACGAGGGCTTGACCATGGAGTAAATGTATCATGATCCTTAAAACTACTGCAAGAAAGTACAGTAAACCAAGATGATAACATTGTGAAAAAACGCCCTTTCGCATATGAGAGAGAGAGAGAGAGAGAGAGAGAGAGAGAGAGAGAGAGAGAGAGAGAGAGAGAGAGAGAGAGAGAGAGAGAGAGAGAGAGAGAGAGAGAGAGAGAGAGAGAGAGAGAGAGAGAGAGAGAGAGAGAGAGAGAGAGAGAGAGAGAGAGAGAGAGAGAGAGAGAGAGAGAGAGAGAGAGAGAGAGAGAGAGACGAGAGAGGAGGAGAGAGAGAGAGAGAGAGAGAGAGAGAGAGAGAGAGAGAGAGAGAGAGGAGGGAGAGAGGAGAGAGAGAGAGAGAGAGAGAGAGAGAGAGAGAGAGAGAGAGAGAGAGAGAAGAGAGAGAGAGAGAGAGAGAGAGAGAGAGAGAGAGAGAGAGAGAGAGAGAGAGAGAGAGAGAGAGAGAGAGAAAAGAGAGAGAGAGGAGAGAGAGAGAGAGAGAGAGAGAGAGAGAGAGAGTGTGTGTTACATCACCCATCCCGACAGATACCATGAATATAAATAATATCGACAACTACTTATCACAAGACTATTAGTGAAGAAGAACCCAAGAGTTTTCCTCGACAGCAAGTCATATCAACAAGATCCCAAGAGCGTGATAAATAGAAATTAGATGAATGAATCAAAAGTTAAGGGTGAATGTGAAAAGTGTCCCGGCAATGAAACAGAACCCATTGCTAGTTCCGAGTGATGACCTAACAAAGGCAATCACCATGAAGACCGAACCATTAACACCCAAAAGTTTGTCTTCAACTGAGTAAAGAGTTCGTCATATCAGACAAAAATGTATAAACAGTTGACGACAATAGGATTCGAACCCACTACCGTCAATAACACTATAGTCGCCACACTGCATTAATGCCGCCAGGCCCCATATATTACAAATTTTAGCATCACTACATATTTTTATGTGCCACTGAAGACAGGTACATAATATAAACTACTGTGCATGCCTCTTCCGTGGCACATACAAATCTGCAGTGATGCTATAGTGGTGAAATTCGTAATATATGGCGCCTGGCGACATTAGTGCAGCGTGGCAACTATAGTGTTATTGACGGTAGAGGTGTCGGTCCAATGGCAAGGTAAGTATCAACGCCCATGAGCAGGTTCGAATCCAGTTATCGGTTGTTTATGAGTGAAAGATATCAACACGAACATTCACATCAAGACTAATCCTCCTGAAGCTACACAAGTTAATACAAGTAGTTATAGTCCATTTTTTTTAACAAGGCGAAAATTCCATTCTATCTTAAGGTCTCATGCTTAAAAGTATGCCTTTGTTTACCTGATAATATGGTTAACTCGTAAATGCAGCTGAAAGTAAGATGAACCGTAGTATTCCCTTTTCTTGGCATCAAATATCAGTCAGTAAACAAGGGGTCAGGATTTTTCGCTTGGTTAAAAAAACCAGAGTATAGTTGTGCACCAAGACTTTCACCAGGTGTTACTCGCGAGTCCCTTCACCGCCACCATCACCACCAGGTAATTAGTGATGTACAAGAACCCGCCATCACCTGTTAATCATAAAGTCCCCTTCACCAATCATCTTGTAATCACCAACTCCCATTACTCATGCACTAATTACTTGTCTCTTCACCACCATTGACTCAAAGTATAGTTAGTGTATGTCCCTTCACCCCCATTGACTCAAAGTATAGTTAGTGTATGTCCCTTCACCACCATTGACTCAAAGTATAGTTAGTGTATGTCCCTTCACCACCATTGACTCACAAGTATAGTTAGTGTATGTCCCTTCACCACCATTGACTCACAAGTATAGTTAGTGTATGTCCCTTCACCACCATTGACTCACAAGTATAGTTAGTGTATGTCCCTTCACCACCATTGACTCACAAGTATAGTTAGTGTATGTCCCTTCACCACCATTGACTCAAAGTATAGTTAGTGTATGTCCCTTCACCCCCATTGACTCACAAGTATAGTTAATGTCCCTTCACCACCATTGACTCACAAGTATAGTTAGTGTCCCTTCACCCCCATTGACTCACAAGTATAGTTAGTGTCCCTTCACCACCATTGACTCACAAGTATAGTTAGTGTCCCTTCACCCCCATTGACTCACAAGTATAGTTAGTGTCCCTTCACCCCCATTGACTCACAAGTATAGTTAATGTCCCTTCACCACCATTTACTCACAAGTATAGTTAGTGTCCCTTCACCCCCATTGACTCACAAGTATAGTTAGTGTCCCTTCACCCCCATTGACTCACAAGTATAGTTAGTGTATGTCCCTTCACCCGAGCCTCATAGAAACTTTACATAGATTAATCAGGAGCTCGATAGAGTGCGTTGTACCTTCACCAGCAATAATAATAAAGAAAGCGTGGCTGTGTTTAGCTGGAGAAGCGGAGGTACAGAGTCAACATCTCCCACCCACCTCGCCGATGTGAAACAGGACCCATTGGCGGCCCCGAAAGTGGACATGACAACGGCGATGATCATGATGACCTGGCCGGCATTTCCCAGCAGCTGGTCCCCGAAATACTATGTGGCAACCAAGGTCAAGAAAGAGAAGGTCAAACCGTTAGCTAAGTAACGCCCAGTATCAATTTCACGGGGCGTGGCTTTCTTCACGAGGCGGTGACAAACTGACCCGTCGACCCTCTCATGACCGCGGCGGGCCCCGAGTTGATACGTCACAGGCTAAGTCATCTAAGTCATCTAAGGTGGAAGGTGGTCGAGTGAAACGGTTTAACCTTCTATTCCCTTAGCCTTAGTGGCACCCATGGGACACGCGTTAATGCCATGCCGTAACTCCCGTCAGTAAAACCAGTGCTACTTAACCAGCTAATCTTTACATTACAGGAAATTAATTGTATGCGAGATGGTATGATATTGTACTGTACGGTATTGCACGCTTAGTACATGAATAAATGCTAATCAAATAACCCAACAGGCATTAGCTTAGTGAAATACCAGATAACTAACAAAAACTATGTGTAAATTACTCTACTAGAAAGGGTAGAAATATCAGCAAGTAAAGGTATACACTGAAAGTCAGTACTCTAAAAAAGAAAACAATGAATTTACTAGAGGATATTAACAGTAAAAAAAAAATCCTACCGTCGTCCATTAGAGAGTTACGTAAGCATGTTACTTGTGCAAATCTATCACAGAACTCATTGAATGTTCTACTAAAGGGCGTGAAACCACACACACACACACATACATAAACACAAATAGTAGTAATAAATGCGTTATGAACATTAGCTGAATAACAACTATCATGAGTGTTGCCGGGCATGTGACGCCACCCACACTGCACCACCAGCCGGGCTTACACACAGACACACACACACACGAGGGCCGAGTCACCACTATATATATAGCTTATTACCTTACCCCTAACTGCCGTGCGTTAAGTCAGGTTCGCATAGTTAAGCAAACTGTAAAGACTCATCATCGCCACTCAACCACAACTACTGAACACGCGTGTTATTGTGAGACTTAGATGCAAAAAATCTTAGCACAAATTGAAAAAAGAAATATTATAACTGAGGAAACAAACACTACATATAAGAAAAATATTTGTATCATCTAAATATACTTCTAAAAATTAGCACAACACAAAGCTCAGCAGGGTTTTTCTTTTCTTCACGTGTAAAGTTTTGCATCGTCTGTGTGGCTCACGACATGGATCGTGGGTAACATGCTGATCGTTCAGACCAAGGGAAGTCAGGCAAACAAGACTGACAGGATCGAGCAAAGGCTTCACTCATACACTGTGGGAAGGAGTATGAACAATGATGACAGCATATTCTGCCCACATGATGCTGTCACTAATACATGAGCTTGCAAAAAACAAAAACCCTGGAGCGTAAGAGTAGTGTGGAGGTGCCTGTGCCATGCCCGCCGCCCAGTACTCACCACCGCGACGGTCTCCGAGGCGAGCAGCTCGTCGATGCTCATCACGGCCAGGTAGGACACGTTCACCAGCAGGTAGCAGACGGTGACCAGCGGCAGGCCGATGATGATGGCTCGGGGAAGGTTACTGCAACACACAACACAACCAACATTAGGGTGGCGGCAAACCGTCCTACACAGACATAACACATGCAGACAAACACAGACATAACACATACATACTACAATGCTCGTGTTCCTAATGCAAGACAAATATATAACATGGAAATAATCTTAGACACACAGTCACAGAATCCCTATGTTTGCTTGGTTGTCGAAAGAGACTACATGGCAATATACAATTTGAGATTACTTGTTTAAAATCGTCCAGAAGAGTTTTACAGGAACTACCTCGTGTAGGTCTCGCGGCCTCTTGTAGCTTCCTTATTTTCTTATGTAAGAGGCATTATTTATGTCCTTATACCCTCATCTAACTGGCAGACCTTTTCTTGATATGACTCATGTTTAGCTTCAAGCCTCACGAGGGACAAGACACGTCGCCACGAAGGAAAGACGCGCTGCTCCTCCCTGTAATATAATGTTCCTCTAATCTTTGTGGCACGACGCACGGTGAGGCGCGAGGTTTTCAGTCAAAGGGGACTCGTGTTTGGTTAAGGCCTTTGACTCCATGCAGCTGGTACTTGGTATAGGCTTCCCTTCCCACTGTCACAGCCGCAGGATATTTAACTACATTTCCTTTCAGGTTGTATATTTCTAGTGTATCAATGGGTCTGTGCCAAGGGGGAGTCAACAAACTACCTAAACATAAAAAGGCTGGGATATAATGATAATGATTTAGATAACAATGATGATAATAGGGATAGTAATAACGATAATAATAACACTATAGTCTATTTTTGTTAACGAGGTGAAAAATCCCCTTGCTGCTTACCGACTGATATTTAATGTCAGGAGAAGGGAATACTACGGTTCTACTAAATTTCAGCTGTATTTTATCATAGTTAACCATATTATCAGGTAAACACAGGCATACCTTTAAGCATGAGACCTTAAGATAGAATGGAATTTTCGCCTCGTAAAAAAAAAATAGGCTATATGTCAGTGGCGTGGCATTCTCGCTAAGAGGGTCAGGCGGTGCTTGAAATGATGACAGGCGGTGACAGGCTATCAGGCTATCAGGGCTATCACGCCGCCATCAAGCGCACCGTTTGAGTCTCCCCCCCCCCCCCCAACCCCCGCCTGGGTGACCGCGCCGCCTCCACGCTATATATAGTAAGGAGCTGTGGTCGCCAGCGCTGCCTACCTCCCCCCTCCCCCTGCTGCTGCTGCTGCTGCTGCTGCTGCTGCTAGTGTTTGATAACGATAATGCCGCCGAGAGTGTAAGGGCATCAGACACTTTTCTGGGTCATCGTAGCATTCCTGCGCTACTGTTATCATGTTCCGTGGTCTTCATAGTCCTTATAATGCATTTTAAACTTGTATATTCAACTTATCTTACATTTCAATATCATTTCGAGTTAATTATTTTATTTTATATGGCGCCCTAATCTCAGCTACATTTATGAAAGCTTGAAATATTAAGTGGCAAACAAATGAAGGTGGAGCGTCGGTTCTTGGGATTAGTAAAGCGTTGAGGCGCGAAGAACGGGACAAGAGACTCACGTGTAGGGTTTCTTCAGCTCCTCCGTCACATAGTTGAGGTTGTTCCTGTTGGGGAGAAGGGTGTGGGTGAGGGTCAGGAACAGTCTGGTGCTGATGATACTTTTGAACAATGTGAACAGACGCGTATGAACAAAAAGACATACCTCCGGGTAGCTACTAATTATGAGATTCAACATTAATGGCCAGACGGTGTTTTTAAAGCAGGCTTGGGAAAAAAGATTGCGTGGAAATGTGAAAGACGTATAGGAGGGTAGGTGATAGGAGGGACTTATGTCTGTGTATATACTGCCCTGCTGTGCCCTTCTCTCCCCACAGGTGGCAGGGAAAGAAAGGGCTACAGAGAGGCAAGAAGGAAGATATGTGTCAAGTTTGACCTCGAGCTTGACAGACGACCTACAAAGCGATAATAAGTAGAAAAGGTCACAAGAAGAAGAAGAAGAAGACATGGCCAGACACCTTAATAGGGACTCACCAGCCGTCATAGGCCCACAGCCCGCTATAGAAGGCTGTGGCAATGTTCCCGGGGTTGGTGGTTGAGCCTTCGAACCCCCTGGAGAGGTGGGCCGTGTTGCCCTGGGCCAGCTTCACAATGCCCCCCACCACGATGATCAGGATGGCCAGCAGCTTGGCCGCCGTGAAGACGTTCTGGACCCGCGTGGCCAGGTTAACCGAGTACGAGTTGATGAACGTGATCATGACTGTTGGAAGGGGGGTAGGGAGGGAGAGGGAGGGAGGGAGGGAGGGAGATAGGCATTAGCTTGGGAAAGGACGTGTGTGTAGCAGAGAAGCACCACGAATCGAATATTACTCTTTTCAAATATATCCTGTCTGGTACATTTCCCTCTTTTTGGCATTAAATTAATCAATCAAACTATTATCCATAAGGACAAATACACCAGCATCGTCACTTGAAGGATGCTCTTTGATAGTTGTAGTTAGTTTTCAATGTAAAGAACGCTCCCATCAGCCGAGGAAGCAACAACGGGACGAGTGTTAATGATTCACTTCGCGGTGCTACTCCGTGCGAGTTTTGGCGATAAGATTATTCTGATCTGCATAAATGAAAGTATTTGCATTGAGTTTTGTATGGATTGTGGTTATGTTGTAGAGATTCATTCGAAAGTAAGACATTTCTTTCTTAATATTGTCTCTCTAAAACGCCACCACACATACACAAGAAAAGTGTATCACTCGAAAGTTGTAAGACGCAATGGTTGTAACTTTTTGCTTTTATTCTTTGCTTTGAACATTGTGAGGCGAGACGCAAGATTATTTTTTCTCGAGATTACGAAAGTGCATCGTAAAGTTATATAATTACACAAAACATTGACTTTCGAATGAATTTTACGACGTTACCAAAATCAAAATCAAACCAATTGCAAATATTTCTCGTGACTCCACGTGTATTGAAATAAGATCATTGTTTACAAGCTTAACAGTTACCATGTGATAATACAATTACTTTGAGGTCAACAAAATTAAATGCAGGGAATCACACAAACATGTTTTTTAGATTAAGCTAAAATTATAACTATTACCAACTATTGCAAGGATCATATGACACACACACACACACACACACACACACACACACACACACACACACATACACATACACATACACAACACATACACATACACATCACACACACACACACACACACACACACACACACACATACACATACACATACCACACACACACACACACACACACACACACACACACACAGCCAAGAGGTGTTAGTGATGATGGTAAGCATGTGAGCGGACACCCACGGCGCATGGAGGAAGTTTACGTTATTGTCATGGTGGCCATTTAAACCTCTGCTTCATTACAACATGAACTGGTGTAGCATCGATGCCAAAATATTCATACAGTGAGAAATGTTGCCTAAATAACACTAGGAGGTATGGAGGTATTAAGAAGGAGGTATAACATGGAGGTATATATGTTAAGGAGTCCAGGATGTTAAGTGTTCTCGCATTTCAAGTGACGAGGAGGAGGACCTTAGCTACTGTAGTTCCTCCCAACGCAGAACCTTCCCTATGTGTTGCTTTCTGTGAATCTCTAGAACCATGGTGACTCAAAGCGCGACGTCAGGAGATACAGAAGCATAGTAATTACAAATAAGCGAGTAAAGAGACGAGGTATGATGCACGTAACTAGTGTACGTGTGAGAGTAGGAGACAAAGAAGGAAGAGATAGCATTTGTGAGTGAGTCAGACTGAGCCACGGAGGGATGAGAACGCAGCACTTAGATGAATAGTTAATAAGTCAAAGCATCCCTGAATCAGATTACCCCACGAGAAAGAGAAAAAAAAGAGAGAGAGAGAGAGAGAGAGAGAGAGAGAGAGAGAGAGAGAGAGAGAGAGAGAGAGAGAGAGAGAGAGAGAGAGAGAGAGAGAGAGAGAGAGAGAGAGAGAGAGAGAGGAGAGAGAGAGAGAGAGAGAGAGAGAGAGAGAGAGGAGAGAGAGAGAGAGAGAGAGAGAGAGAGAGAGAGAGAGAGAGAGAGAGAGAGAGAGAGAGAGAGAGAGAGAGAGAGAGAGAGAGAGAGAGAGAGAGAGAGAGAGAGAGAGAGAGAGAGAGAGAGAGAGAGAGAGAGAGAGAGAGAGGAGAGAGAGAGAGAGAGAGAGAGAGAGAGAGAGAGAGAGAGAGAGAGAGACACACACACACACACAGACGCCACCGTACTTATTATCCCGGCAGCAAACAGTTTGACGGCAATGGAGGGCGTGACGCAGACTGGGAGCCACACGTAGAATATCCTAATGAGGTACTCGGCGCAGGTGAGGCAGATGATGGCCAGACTGGAGGGCTTCAGCAGGAACACCGACACCCACGCGTATAGAAAGGCAGGTATGGGCGCCCACCAGGTCCTGCACACCGCCCGGGGACTGAACCCTTGCAGGTAATACGCATACTCGCCGCCGGACTCAGCGATCAAGGTGCCCAACTCGGCATAGGAGAGCGCCCCTGTGCAACAAAGGCATCGTGCAGGTCAGGACACAAGCTCAGCCGTTCACAGGCATCAATACAAGGGCGGGATCCGTAGCAAGGGGACGCCACAAGCCTCACCTCTCATAGATATTCAATACAGTTATATGGATTTTTGAGGTTATAGTCTGTCCTCTCCCACCAAGTGTACTGATGCTACATGGACATTTGATGGGCCTTGTGCACCCCTTGACGCTCCCTGCCTGGATCCCGCCCCTCAAACACATGACCGGCGGCGGCCACTCAGCATGCATGGGCTGTTACTTCTAAATGGGGGAAAAATTCTACTTAAAAAATAAAAGGTAACAATTAAATGATCAAATAAGGTTAGGCAAAACAAGACATACGTAAATAAAATAAAAATTAAAACATACTGCACGGCAATACTGCAAAACAAAACATAACAGGCGTCACAAGGTTGTCAGGCTAACTCTACATTCTATACGGCCATACACGAGCAAACATTATAAAAAGGATTAACAGGATTTATAAAGGAATATCTGAAAAGAAAAAAAGAAAGAAATGCAAGGCAGCTACCATTTAGGATTTTGTTGTTGCCTACACTTCTGTGACAAAAACAAAACATTTATATATACATACAAACACAAGCTATTGATAAAAGTAGTGCTGAAAAAAACCATAACAAAGTAAAACAAAATCAACGAGGGCGCACTAATGCCAGGCCATTAAGGACATGCATCTTTAAGGATCAAGCTTTCACTAAAAAACAGTCAGTCACAGGCATCAAAAAGAAGCCTCACGCGCTATCCACCGAGGGAAAAACAGCTTCATGCGCTCCGACCAAGAGAAAATAATAATAAATGCAAAACGTTCCTCGCTAATCTCCTCAAAGCGTCACATTAAAACCTCGAGTCATCATTATTTTCGTTTATGGCGCTGGATTTCACACTTTCCGAGTCAGATTTTGCAGTATTTACGACCAACTCGGGACAATAATATCTACTTGGTGGTGAGCGATGCTTCCGAGGCCCAAACGTGAACGCAGGACTCAGGTGTCGCAAGGTCGGCCCCGCAGTATCGAGGTTAGTAATAAGTTTAACCCACCCGCGTGTCGGCCGCCAGATGGGGTGCGTGCGTGTGGAGGGCTGGCCAAGACCTCTTCAGCGGCTGCCAGCAGTACGTGGTGTGTGTGCGTCGATGGTGTGTGTCAAGGAGTGAGTGTGGTGGTGTGTGGTGAGTGTGTTGAGATAGTGGTGGTGTGTATGCGTGTGTGTGTGTGGCTGGGATGGTGTGGAGGGTGGAGGGGTGACGGTGGTGGTGTGTTCTGTCCTCTAATGTGGAGTGGTGGTGTGTGGTGAGTGTGAAAAGGTAGTGGTGGTGTGTGTGTGTGTGTGTGTGTGTGGCTAGAATGGTGTGGAGGGGTGATTGTGGTGGTGTGTTCTGTCCTCTGGTGTGGTGTGGTGTGGTGTGTGATGGTGATGTGATGACGACTGAGAGCGAAAATGAGAGAACCTTAGCGTATGACCATGATTGTGAGGAATGAAGATGAAAAAACATGTATGAATTTGAGATAATTGTTATAATGACGTGATAGAAGTAACCAGGGAGAAGTATGAGCAAGGGGCGGCGGTACATGGCGCATATTGTCAAGGGTGAGAAAGGTACTACCAGGTTACTTAGGTGAGGTCCAGGGGGAGGGCAGGAGAACGGACGGGAAAGGGTGGTGATCAAGGTTGCTTTAGTTAAGGTGACAACTCAAGGTACTTTCTCTCTGATGCAAACACGGACTCTCACCACACAGCATCACCCACACGAAGACAGACGAAGACGGTACCAGGTTACTTAGGTGAGGTCCAGGGGGAGGGCAGGAGAACAGGAAAGGGTGGTGATCAAGGTTGCTTAAGGTTACAACTCAAGGTACTTTCTGATGCAAACACAGACTCTCATACAGTATCACCCACACGATGACCTAATAGTTACCGATAGTGAGGGCACCCAGAAGCTGTATAGCCATGAGGGGCGGCTCACACTCAGCCGAGAAAGCCTCCACCAGGTATTTCGAGAAGGAGAGACAGATGATGGCTAACATGGCGGGTTTGAGGATGATGATGGACACCCAGGCAAAGAGGAAGGCTGGCAGGTGTCCAAACGCCGCCAGGAAGTAGGTGTGCTCTGCGCCTGAAGAGGGGATCATACAACCCAGCTCAACGTAACACAGCGCCCCTGCTCCGCCGTACGTCAGGTTGTAGAGCAGACGAGGCGAGGAGGGAGACGGCAGAGGAGAGGAAGATGGGAGACGGCAGAGGAGAGGAGAGGAAGGGAGACGGCAGAGGAGAAGAGAGGAAGGGAGACGGCAGAGGAGAAGAGAGGAAGGGAGACGGCAGAGGAAGGGAGACGGCAGAGGAGAAGAGAGGAAGGAAGACGGCAGAGGAGAAGAGAGGAAGGGAGACGGCAGAGGAGAAGAGAGGAGGGAAGACGGCAGAGGAGAAGAGAGGAAGGGAGACGGCAGAGGATAGTAGAGGAGAGGGGATAAGGGAAAATAAGAGGAAATGCATAAAATTATAAGAGGATGAAATAGAATGAGAGAGGAGGAAGAGAAAGAGCGTCATTTTCGAAATATTTAAGGATAGGAATTATTAGGTTAAGTTGAGAGAGAGAGAGAGAGAGAGAGAGAGAGAGAGAGAAAAAAAAAGAGAGATAGAGGGGTAGAGAGAAAGAGAAAAAAACGTAGTTGTAGAATAGGCAATAATAAAAAGAAAAGGTTAAAAACAATAAAGCAGGAGAAGAAGGAAAATCGAATAACAAATGCAGGAAATAGCAGTGAATGAGGTAGACAGGCGCAGGACACGAGGGAGAAGGAGAAGGAAGGAACGCAACAGGAATGACCCAGCATGAAGCAGAGTCATCGTAGCCGTCATCGTTGTCATTATCATTATCATTGTTGTAGTAGTAGTGGTGGTGGTGGTGCCGTTGTAGAGGTGGTGATGGTGGTGGTAGTGGTCCCCGAGTAAGCAGCGAGCAAGGAGAGAGGATAGAAATAACATTATACGTAGTGTAAAAGCAAAGAAAAAAGGAAGGAAGCTGCAAAAATGTAACTATCACGTCAATTTTGTCTGCTCCTGTACCTGGAAAATTACTTATCCCGCATTAGAGAGAGAGAGAGAGAGAGAGAGAAAAAAAAAAAACGGGAGAAAATTTAAAAGTAAATCTACGGCGATAGCAACACACATTTCATTACTCCAAAACACTACATCCATCCATCAACTCTTTTACATCTAAGTTTGCCTTAATCCCCGGACCTACTGACACTAAACTCTTCCGTAATAACGAGGCTATGACTAAAGGAGTCTGGTCACGTTTGAGAGGCCTAGAGAGGACCTAAAATGACCGAGACCACCATCACGGCAGCCTGTTGAGGAGTGTAAGCAAGTAAACGGAGGTCTTGAAGATACTTGATACTTGATAGTTTATTCGGCTTGGTGTAATATAATAATGTTCTTAATCAATTAAAGTCATTCAAGCCACAGTCTATTAAGCCGAAGCTCTTTTATGGACCTCATGCCATGCTAATTTCGTTGTCTTTCGTGGACTAAAGTGGACTATTGAAATACATTGACATACCTAATAATTTCAAGTAATAAGAGAAGTGATGATAACAATAACCGTAATGTTAGTAATGGCAATAGTAATACTAATAAGAAGAACGCTAATAATGGTAATAATGAAAATAATAATAGTAATAATAAGAAGAATCAACAATAATAACGAAGAGGCAAGACGACACGGACGAACAGCATATAAAAAGTAATTATTCAAGTCGCTATGTTTTTTTAGTCGCTGCTAACACTATTAATGGCGATAACGATGACGATAATATTGATGATGACAGTATAGCAGAAAAAGGCAATTATCGACATGTTGGCAAGCGATACACGTTCCCAAAGAGCATATAAGCCACTTGGCATTTTAATGAAGACCAATAAGCAGTTCAAGCCTCTCACATGCTACGGTTTAACACATGTGACGTCAACACATACCGATATGACAGAAAGGATGCTAAAAACAAAAGGCATTGAGTGAGTACGTGTCCTGGCGCCCGGCCCGTGTCTGCCCTTACCGGAAGACAAGGATTAGAGGTGATGTAAGGCAGTCACGGGACGCTTGGCCTTCTTACCTCACCGCCTCACTGTCCACCAAGTTCGTCCTGGCGTGGTGGCGCTTTGTATAGTCAATAACCTTGTAGTTGGTACTTGCAAAGTGTCTAGATAGGATCAAAGTATCTTATCTTATCTTATCACCGCCTCACTATACTTTATTTTTTTTCAATAAGGCGAAAAATCCTGACTCCTTGCTGCTTACTGACTGATATTTGATACCAGGAGAAGGGAATACTACGCTTCTTCTTAATTTCAGTTGTATTTGATCATAGTTAACTATATTATCAGGCAAACATAGGCATCAATTTAAGCATGAGACCTTAAGATAGAACGGAATTTTTGCCTCGTTAAAAAAAAACTGAGTATACCTGGCGGGGCTGTGGCCAAGAGGGTGGGGGAGGGGGTGCCTTTTGTCCCTCTGCTCCAAGCCACCCCGTAATGACTAGGTATTTCGAAGAGTACTGTATGCTTCTCTCTTTCGCAACTGAACAACCTGCTAATCCCTTTCCTTATATATTTCGTAAATGACGCCCTTTCTCTTCCTCTCTCCTCCTCCCTCATCCTCTTATACTTCTATGCATTTCCTCTTCTTTTCCTTATTCCCTCTCCTCCACTATCCTCTCCTCTGCCGTCTCCCTTCTCCCCGCCTCGTCTTCTCCTCAGCCAGCGAGACAAACATATCGCATAGCTATTGTTTTGCTGCCTTTAGTTTGTTAATGCCAGCAGTTTGTTCACTTTCCCGCCACTTAGCCAGCTGTTTGTTCACTTTCCCGCCACTTAGCCAGCTGTTTGTTCACTTTCCCGCCACTTAGCCAGCTGTTTGTTCACTTTCCCGCCACTTAGCCAGCTGTTTGTTCACTTTCCCGCCACTTAGCCAGCTGTTTGTTCATTTTCCCGCCACTTAGCCAGCTGTTTGTTGATTTTCCCGCCACTTAGTCGGGTCAGTATGTTTCTCCTCAGCTTTACAAACATATCGCATAGCTGTTGTTTTGCTGTCTTTAGTTTGTTAATGCCATCAGTTTGTCCACTTTCCCGCCACTTAGTCTGTCGCCACACATCTCTAACCGTCTCCTATGCGTGGTAAGAGCTATTACGAGTCTCAATGACACGTTTTAGTACCCTCTCCTCCTCTCCCCCCTCCCCTCCTGCCCTGCTGAGGTGACGCCAATGAGCTTGATCTGTTTATTCGATCCTGTTCACGGTCCATTAGGCAACCGCTATTCATATACACACAAAAAAACATCGAGACAACCATTTCGTACATGGCTTAATGAGTCTAACTAAAGGATCCAGTGCGCGTGATCCCTTACACATGGTTTCAAGGATGACAGAATATATGAGTGGTCTATAGTAGTCTATTGTGGCCTATAAACCTAAATTCCAGCAACCAACTATAAATAGGAGAAATAAAAGGACCAAAACCAATCCTTTAGATAATACAACAAGTATAAGAAAATATGAATAGCCAACTTCTCTGTGTACACTTAAATCTTAGCAAGCAACAATAAATAGGTTATATTAAAAATGACCCAAGGCAATCCTTTACATATAATACAACAAAGAAAAAAAATATGAATAGTAACTTCTCTATACACTTAAATCTTACCAACCGATAGGGTAAAACGACTTAAACCGGCTTTTTACATAATACAACAAATAAAATAAAATATGAATAGCCATCTTCTCTTTATGCAAGTAAATCTTAGCAACCAACAATAAATAGGTTATATCTAAAAATGACCCACGGCTATCCTTTACGCAATAATAAAAATCATAGAAACCAGCATAGTAATAAGTAAAGGAGTAACATACATAGTAAGTAATATACATAGTAAGACATAGTTACACAGTAAGTAATATACATAGTAAGACATA
>JACEEZ010007428.1:227500-240000 GCA_016584305.1 Chionoecetes opilio | reverse complement strand
TGGGAGCATACGCTAAGCTGCGCGTGGCATGCGGTGCTCATCTCCGTGGCATTAGCCCTTAAGAGCCTGTGGTGGGTGAGAACCCGTTACCCCGGGACACAGGGCTAGTGTGACTCCCGGGTTACCACAGTTACCTTCCCCAGGTTACCCCAGGTACCCATTTATCAACCCCGAAAGGAAGTAAGAACAGCTGGGTAGGCTGGTCACCGACTTGCCCTGGCCCGGGATCGAACCAGGGCCCGCAGATTCGTAGCCAGGCACGCTAGCCACTGCACCACGGAGGCGACACGTTGAGCGGCTGGTGACCCAATAATAAGGTCACGATTACCTTTCGTCGCAGCGCTTCTGTCCCACTCTCTAGGCGTCCAGAGGAACACGAGGACCACTGGGCTACTCGGTGATCTCACGCATAACTATCGAACGAAAACTAACAAGAATTATTGGTGGGACACAGTCAATACTGGACCCGAGTGAAAGGCTCCAGCAGACTTCCGTGACGTAACTACCCAAGGATGTTTCCGATAATGACGGGATGCCAGCCAAGGCCCGGCCCGGGACACGCGTGCCAAGCGGTGCCACTCACCCGCCGTGCAACATTCAATGATCGTCAAGGCATCGTCCACAATAAAACATTTCCTCCTCTACTGACGAACAGAGACGCGATTATGGCACGAGTACGGAGTCAATAGGGAGCTTTAAAAGGAGGCTGGATAAATTCATGGATGGAGGATGAAAGGTAGTGTTAAGTAACAGGAACTACCACGTGTAGGTCTCGCGGCCTCTAGTAGCTTCCTTATTTTCTTATGAGTACCACAACCTGTGTATCTTCAACAAAGGCCACCGCTTCCCTGCCCGCGTCTCCTGAGCGAGGCCAATGCGGGCAGTGTGGGGATCAAGGGCGCCAGGATGCCCGGAATAGCAAGGCACATACACGATAAGGCATATTTCTTACCTGTGATCCGTGACTCATTATAGTCCCACTTATATAACTTGATTTGTGATTTGCGGCTCCCAACTCGCCGCTTCTGGACTGTGATCACACCCATAGCTGGTAGCCGTCAGCGAGACACCTAGCCCTAGCACTAACAGATACGAGCACCTTACTGTCTGTTTACCTGTTAATTCCTGTTCATTTATACCCGTGTCCTACAGGTTTATCAGTTGAACGAATCACACAGAGTATATAACTGTTCAGCATTTTGTGTCAGTTCGTTATCTTCAAAATCATGTCAGTGAATATTGCACGTGTGGTGATATTCTGAAGACGATTTTTTGAGGGGGTTTTTCCGTTCAATAGTTAGTTAGTTAATAGTTAATAGTTAGTTAATAGTTACATAGTTAGAGTTAATAGTGCGCATTACATGGAAAGTGTCAATATTTTGGTGACACCGTGACGTCACCACACACCCTCTTGGTATTATTTTTTGTTGTTGTTGTTAAGACTTTATACCACAACAGAATGGAGAGAGAGAGAGAGAGAGAGAGAGAGAGAGAGAGAGAGAGAGAGAGAGAGAGAGAGAGAGAGAGAGAGAGAGAGAGAGGAGAGAGAGAGAGAGAGGAGAAGAGGGAGAAGAGAGAGAGAGAGAGAGAGAGAAAAAAGAAAAAAAGAAAGACAGAGAAAGAGAGAGAGAGACTTCTACCAACAGAAATAAACACTAACACACAGAGAAAAAGAGGAAATAGAACTTGCTTCCTTCACAAATAGCTTTTCCCGTAAGGTAATAATCAGACACCTATATATATACAGTTCCTCCTCCATTCATATCTTACGCACGAAAAGTCAAAAAAGTCTCACTCAAAATTCAAATATTCTCCAATCTGCAGGCCAGGGAGGGATAAGGGCGTGGGTAAGACTACTGCGCCGGGACTTTGAGCCTTACTTGGCGATGGCGAGGGAGCCGGGGAAGAAGGGGGAGCACAGGGATGAAAAAAGGAGGAGGGGGGGAGGGGGGTTGAAGGCTGAAATAGAATAGGGGAGAAATTGGATGTTCTAAAATAGCTTGTGTGTGTGTGTGTGTGTGGGGTGTGTGTGTGGTTTTGTGTGTGGGGTGTGTGGTGTGTGTGTGTGTGTGTGTGTGGTGTGGTGTGTGTGTGTTGTGTGTGTGTGTGTGTGTGTGTGTGTGTGTGTGTGTGTGTGTGTGTGTGTGTGTGTGGTGTGTGTGTGTGTGTGTGTGTGTGTGTGTGTGTCTTGCGCCTCTGAATCATCGTTATAATCTTGTCTTCATTGCCTCTCCTCCCTCTCTCCTCCTCCTCCTCCTCCTCCTCCTCTCCTCCCCCCTCCTCTTCCTCTTCTTCTCCTCCTCCTCCTCCTCCTCCTCCCTCCTTCCCCTCCTTCTTCTTCCTCTTCTTTTTCCTCCCCCTTCCCTCCTCCCCCCCCCCGCCCTCCTCCCACTATTCCTACTTTTTTTTTGTCCTTCTCCTATTCCCTTTTTCCAAGGAGGGGGAAGACGAGCAGAATTGGTTTTTTTAATTTTTAACCTCCCCTAACCTTACCTAACCTCCCCTACCTAATACCTAACCTAACCTAACCAAATTTTACATAACATAAAATAACCTAAAAAGACCCCCTTTTAGAGTAGATATTTGGGGGCAAAAATTTGGGGTTTTTTAAAATTTTAAACCTACCCAAACCCTTAAACCAAAACCTCCCCTTCCCTACCTACCTAACCAAACCAAAACCAACCCAATTTTACATAGCAAAAAATTTACCTAAAGTACCGCCAAAGAGCGCGATATTTGGTAAAGGAGAAAAAAACCCGCGTCTTTGGTTTTTTTCCCACCCAAAAGGGAGTTCGGCGCTTTTCGTGGACCCCCCGGCACGAGGATCTTCTATAATCTATACCGTCACACCGTCCCCGAAAAGCTCCTCACCAGACAGCGGCAAGATTTAAGGGTTTGGGTTCAACTGTCCCCCCCCCGGGGGCAGCATTTTAAGTCGAGGCTGGGTTTTATCCCTTTGGGGTTTAAGTGACCCAAAAAAAAGATATTGATCGGCAATCTAGCTCACGAACAAAAAGTGGAGGGTGGGGGCTTTTAGCAGTCATGTCAAAAAAGGGCGAGAGTAAAATTTTATTTTTCCCCAGTAAAGTTAGGGAGTTTCAATGCGAGCCTTGCGAGGGAAAAATTTGATTTATATAGGAGATCCAAAAGGGGCAATTTTTACGCCCTGTTTTAAACCAATGCCATAAAAGTATCAAAGGAGGATTTTTTTCCCCCAACCCAAATGATTTTGGGAAACCATCACTGAACAAAAACCCTCTTTTGGGAAAAACAAACCCTTTTTGGTAGTGTTTTGTTTTTTTTTCAAGATGAATTTTGTTGAAAGGGCCCCCCCTTTTGGCCAAAACGCTCCCATGCAATAAAGGGGGCAGAAAAAAGTCTTTCCCGCTCTAGGACTTTGATTCACGAACCGAAACAAAACCCAAAACATCCTTGCCCCGAAATTCATAGGGAGAAAAAAGATATGAACGAATATGTCTTTTTGCGGGGCTAACGCCCTTTAAACGTCATTATAAGAGGCAAGGGTCCCCCTAAAAATGGGCCCCTACTTTTACAAACACTTTGTGATTTTGTAATGCTAATTGCCGGGTCGTGAGATTTTGAGCGGTTTAAAGGTAAAAGGGAACCCTACGTAAGCTGCGGTGGCATGCGGGGCTCATCTCCGGGCATTAGCCCTTAAAAAGGCCTGTGGGGGGTTTGGGAACCCCGTTACCCCGGGACACGGGGGCTAGGGTCCCGGGTTCCCACAGTTCCCTTTCCCCGGGACCCCGGGAAACCCATTTATAAACCCCCAAAAGGGAAAAGTAAGAAAAACTGGGTAGGCGGGGTCCCCGATTTGCCTGGCCCGGGATCAAAACCGGGGCCCCGGGCAAAATTCGTAGCCAGGCACGTAGCCAGCAAAGGAGGGAAGGGTTAGCGGCGGGTACCCAATAAAAAGGTCACGATTACCTTTCGTCGCAGCGTTTTCCCACTCTCTAGGGCCCAGAGGAACACGAGGACCACTGGGCTACTGGGTGATCCACGAAAAAAAACTATGGGAACGAAAAATAACAAGAATTATTGGTGGGCCCACATTTAAAAATACTGGACCCGAGGAAAAGGCCCCGGGGCCAGATTTCCCGTGCCCGTAACTCCCCAAGGAGGGTTTCCGAAAATGACGGGATGCCACCCAACCCCGGGCCCGGGACACGCTTTGCCAAGGGGGTTCCCCCCAAACCCCCCGTGCAACATTCAATGATCGTAAAGGGCTTTCGCCACAAAAAACTTTTCCCTTTCCTTTTACTAAACGAACAGAGACGCGATTAGGGCACGAGAGGGGAGAAAATGGGGAGTTTAAAAAAGGGAGGCTGGAAAAATTTCGGAGGAGGAGGGAAAGGTAGTTTTAAAAGAAAACCGGAAAACTACCACGTGTGGGGTCTCGCGGCCTCTAAAAGTTTCCCCTTATTTTTATGATTTACACAACTGTGTATCTTCAAAAAAGGCCCCCGGGTTTCCCGGGCCCGGCTTTCTCCTGAGCGAGGCCAATGCGGGCGTGTGGGGATCAAGGGCGCCAGGATGCCCGGAATAGCAAGGCCCCATACACGAAAAGGGGCAATTTTTTCCCCTGTGACCCGTTACTAAATTATAGCCCACTTTTTTAAAAACTTTTTTTGATTTGCGGCTCCCCAACTCGCCGCTTTGGACTTGATCAAAACCCAAAAGCGGGTACCCGCGCGGGGAAAACCTGGGCCCTAGCACAAACAGATAGGGAGCACCTTACGTTTTTTCCCTTTTAACCTTTTCATTTATACCCGTGTCCTACGGTTTTTATCCGTTGAACGAATCAAAAGGGGTTATAAAAATTCGGGCTTTTTGTGTCAGTTCTTTAATCTTCAAAATCAGTCAGTAAAATTTTGGCACTTTGTGGTGATATTCTAAAGGGGACGTTTTTTTGGGGGGGTTTTTTTCCCGTTCAATAGTTAGTTGGGAAATATTTAATAGTTATTTAATAGTTCCATGGGTTAGATTTAAAGTGCCCCTTTACAGGAAAGTGCAATATTTTGGTGACCCCCCGTGAGGGTCACCAAAACCCCCCTCTTGGTTTTATTTTTTTTTTTTGTTTTTAAGACTTTTCCCCCAAAAAAAAACAAAAAAAATTGGAGAGAGAGAGGGGAGGGGGGGGGTAGACAGGGGAGGAGAGAGAAAAGGGGAGAGAGAAAAGGGGGAAAAGGAAGGGGGAAAAACGGAGAGGGGGGAGGAGAGAGAGAAAAGAAAAGGATGAGAGAGAAAAAAACGAAGAGAGGGGGAAGAGAGAGAGGGGAGAGAGAAAAGAAAAAAAAAAAGGGAAAAAAAAGGGGGAAAAAAAAAAAACAGAGAAAGAGAGAGAGAGACTTCAAACCAACAGAAAAAAACACAACACCACAGAGAAAAAGGGGAAAAATGGGAATTTGTTTCCTTTCAAAAAATAGTTTTTCCCGAAAGGTTAAATAAAGACACCTTTTATATATACGTCCCCTCCATTCAATCTTACGACAAAAAAGTAAAAAAAGTCTACTCAAAATTCAAAATTCCCCAAAACCCTGCAGGCCAGGGAGGGATAAGGGCGTGGGGTTAAGACTACTGCGCCGGGACGACCCTTTATTTGGCGAGGCGAGGGAGCCGGGGAAGGGGGGGGGAGCACAGGGTAAAAAAAAGGAGGAGGGGGGGAGGGGGGTTAAAGGGCTAAAAATAAAATAGGGGGAGAAATTGGATTTTCTAAAAAGCTTGTGTGTGTGGGGGTGTGTGTGTTTTGGGGGGTTTTGTGGTGGGGTGGTGGGGTGTGTTTTGGGTGTGTGTGGTTTTGGTGTGTGGGGTTTGTTGTGGGTGTGTGGGTGTGGGGGTTGTGTGTTTTTTTTGTGTGTGGTGTGTGTGGGTGGTGGGGGTGTGTTGGTGTTTTGCGCCCCCGGAATATCGTTATAATCTGCCCTTCATTCCCCTCTCCCCCCATCCCCTACTCCTCCCTCCTCCTCCTCCTTTCCTACTCCCTCCTCCCCCCTTCCCTTCCTCCGGCCCCCTTTTTTTCCTCCTCCCCCTTTCCTCATCCTTCCCCCCCCTTTTCCCCCTTTTTTTCCCCCTCCTACCCCCTTCCCCTTTTCCACTTTCCCCCAAATTAAAATTTACATTTTTAAATTGTAAACTTTCCTATTCCCTTCTTTTTTTTCCCCTTTTTTTTCTGAAATTTTTCCCCCACACCCTTTTAATTTCCCCTTTTTTCCCCTTCCTTTCCTCTTTTTTTTTCTTCTTCCCCTTCTCTCCTCCTTTTCCCTCCTTCTGGGGTTTTCTTCCCTTTCCCCGTCTCTCTCCTTTTCTCTTTTTTCTCTCTCTCTCTCCTTTTCTATCTTTTTCTCTCTCTCTCTCTCTCTTTCTCTCCTTTTATTTTCGTATTTCGTTTTTTCCCCTGATCCCATAATTCACCCTTTTCTTTTTTTTCCCTCTTCCCCTTCCTTTTCCCCTTCCCCCTTTTCCCTTCCCCCTTCCTCCTCCCTCCTCCCCTCCTCCTCATCCCCCTTTTCCTCCCTCCCCCATTTCCTTTTATCCTTTTTTTTTTTCCCCATGAAAAAGGGGACTATTTTAATTGTTTCAAATGCCTCCCCCCCCTTTCCCCTCCCTCCTCCTCCCTCCCCCTTTCCTCCTCTCCTTATCCCTTTAAAACCTCCCTCTTCACCCTTCTTTACCCCCATCCCCCTTTCCCCTTCTTCCTCCCTCCTCCCCCCTTCCTCCCCCTTTTCCTTCCCCCAAAAAATTTTTCCTTTTTTCCTCCTTCGCCTTCTTAGGGCCTAAAAGGGTTTTAAAAAAACATGCCTAGCAAATTCCCGAAAAATTCCACCCTCCCCCCCTTTTCCAATTCCCCCCTTTTGCCCCCATTTTTTTTTAAAAAAGGGGAAAAAATTTCCTGGTAAATTACTTTTCCCTTTCCTCCTTTTTTCCCTTTTCCTTATTTTCTTTTAGGGGGATTTTTTTTTTCCAGGTCCATCCCCCATTTTCTTCCTTTTCCTCTTTTTTTTTTTCCGGGGTTTTCCCTCTTTCCTTTTTCCCTTTCTCCTTTCCAAAAACTTTCCTTTTCCTTTTTCCCCCCTTTCTTTTTTCCCCCTCCCCTTTTCCTCCCCCCTTTTTTCCTCCTTTTTTTTCCTCATCCTTTTAAAATTAAAAATTTCGGCCCTAGGGGGTTAATGTTTTAAAAAAAAACGGTTAAAAAATATCCACAAAACACAATAAAAAAAAACCTTTTTAAAATTCAACCAAAAAGGAAAAGGGTTAAAAATAAAAAAAACTTTTAAAAAATGTGGAATAAAAAAAAAAAAAAAAAAAAAAGGATTTCCATATATTGATTGCGGTGAGGGGTTTCCCCAGTGGAAAATTGAGGGGGATTTTTTGGAATAAATAAATTTAAAAAATTAACAAGGTTTGGGGGCATTGGTTGGAAAGGTTGTTTTTAAAAGTGAAAATTAAAATTGGGGGAAAAAAATTAAAATATCAAGAAACCCTTTGCCAAAGTTTTAAAAGGGGACAAAGGGTTTGTTGGGAGAAAAAGAGGATTTTGGCGGGGGGAAAAAAAGGAGGAAAGGGGGAAAAAAAAGAGAGGGAGGGGAACAAGAAGAAAGGGGAAAAAATCAAAAAAAGAGAGGAGAAAAAAAGGAGAAGGGAAGAAGAGAGTTTAAAGGAGGGGGGGAAGGAAGTTTTTGCTTTTTTTTTTGGAAATGTTAGTTTACCAAAATTAAAAATTTATATTTTGGTTTTTCTTTTTTATAATTTGAATAAAACCAAATTGGGTTTCCCCTTTTTAAACTTTCCTCCTCCCCCCCTCCTCCTCCTCCTCCCCCTTATTCCCTTTTTCTATAAAATAAAATTGTTCCCCCGTAAACCCCCCCATTTCCCCCTTTAATTTCCATTGGGGCTAAGGAAAATTTTTTTTTTTTCCTTTTTTTTTTAAGCCCCCAATGAAAACCCCCCCCCCCCCCCCCCCCCAAAACCAAATTTCCCCCCACGAAAAAAGAAAAAGTTACGGGGAAAAACAACCATAAAAAAAACCCAAAAAAGGAAAAACAAAGGGACAAAAAAACATTTTTCATGTAAAATTGAGGGGGTTGGAGGGGGGAAGGGGAGGAGGGGAGGAGGGGAGGAAAAGGGGGGAGGGAGGAGGGGGGAGGAGGTGGTTTAAAAAAAATTTCAAAAAAACTTTTAAAAAAAATAACAAAAGGTGAAAAGGAAAGAGGGGCGGAGGAGGAAAAGGAGGAGGAGGAGGGGGAAAAGGAAAAAGGAGGAGGAGGGAGGAGGAAAAGGAGGAGGGGGGAGGAGGGGGAATAAAGGGGAAAAGGGGAAAGGAAGAAAAAATTGGAGCTTTTTAAAATTTAAAATTTTTTTGTTTTTTTTTTGGGTTTTTGTTTTTGTTTTTTTTCCCCTTTTTTTGTGTTTTTGTGTGTGTTTTTTTTCTTTTGGGGTGGGTTGTGTTTTGGGGTTGGTGGGGGGGGGGGGGGTGGGGGGTGGTGGGGGGTGTTTTTTTTGTTAAGGGTTTTTTTGTGGGGGGGGGGGGGGGGGGGGGGGGGGGGGGGGGGGGTTGTGGGTTTTTTGTGGTGTTGTTTGTTTTTAAGGTTTTTGGGGGGGGGGGGGGTTTGGGGGGGGGGGGGGGGGGGGGGGGGGGGGGGGTGGGGGTTTTCCGGGGGTGGGGGGGGGGGGGCTTTGGGGGGTTTGTGCGGTGTGTGTGTGTGTGTGTTTTTGTGTGTGTTGTGTTGTGTGGGGTGTGTGTGTTTTGGGTGTGTGGGGTGTGTGTGGTGTGTGTGTGTGGTGTGTTGTGTTGTGTTGGGGTTTGTGGGTTTTGTGTGGTGTGTGGTGGGGGTGGGGGTGTGTGTGTGTGGGTGTTGTGTGTGTGTGTGTGTGTGGGTGTGTTTTGGGGTGGTTTTAATTTATGGAGGATGTGAGAATAAATATAGTTTTGCATGAAAATTTGAGGGAGACAAGTGGGGAAAAAAAATCGGAAGGAGGAAAAAAAGTAGGAAAAAAGGAAAAAAGGAGGAGGAGGGGGAGGAGGAGGGGGGAAAGGGGGGAGGAGGAGGGGGAAAGGAGGGGGGGGAGGGGGGAAGGAGGAGGAGGAGGAGGAGGAAGGAGGAGGAGGGGGAAAGGGGGGGTTAAAAAAGGGAAACTACGCCGCAAAAATTAAATTTTTAATTTAAACAGGGGAAAACACTTCACCAAATTTTTAAAAAACCTTACTTTCTACCCCTTCCCCCCCCTCTTCCCCCCCCTCCCCCCTACCCCCCCCCTTTCCCCTCTCCCCCCCCCCCCCTTCCCCCTCCCCCCTTCCCCCCTTTACCCCCCCCCCTCCCTTCCCCTCCCTCCATTCCCCCCCTCCCTCCCCCACCTTAAAACATGCCTTTTCCACCCATTTCGTAAACCAAAATTTCAAAAATCAGAGAAAAAAAAAAAAAAGTGCGAAAAATTTTAACCAGCACCTTTGACGTCATATACCTGTGAGTCAAACGAATTTTCCCTTCCCTTTCCCTGCCTCACGCACCCTTCCTTCCCTCCCCGCCCCCCCCACACCCTCAAATTAAGGTCACGCATCAAACCCCCCACACTATGTTTTAAAACCCCCCTTTTAAACCCCCCAGATCTTTCCTTTGAAAAAAAAAAATTAGTTTTTTTAACCAAAAAAAATTTAAAAAAAAAAAGGAAATGAATATCCCAAAATTTAATAGTGGACAAGGATAAAAAACAGGTCATATCTATAAAAACTTTGGTTTAATTTAAAACAAAAATTTTAAAAAAAAACCCAAAGGGAAAAAAGGGGGAAAAAGGGAAAAACCCCCCCCCAAAACCCCCCAAAAAAATTTTTTAAAACCCTTTTTTTTTTGGGCCCCAAAAAAAATTTAAAAAAACCCCCTTTTTTTCCCCCCTTTTTCCCCCCTTTTTAAAAAAAAACCCCCCCCCCCCCCCCCCATCCCCTTTTTTTTTTTCCCCCCTTTTCCCCCCCTTTTTTTTCCCCCCTTTTTTTTATTTCCCCAATTTTTGGGAAAAAAAAAAAAAAAAGGGGCCCCGGGGGGGAAAAAAGGGGGGAAAAAGGGGGGGGGGGGGAAAAAAAAGGGGGGAAAAAGGGGGGGGGGGGGAAAAAAGGGGGAAAGGGGGAAAGGGGGAAAAAAAAAAAAAGGGGGGGGGGAAAAAAAAAAAGGGGGGGGGGAAAAAAAAAAAGGGGGGGGGGGGAAATAAACCCGGGGGGGGAAAAAAAAAAAAAGGGGGGGGGGGGGAAAAAGGGGGGGGGGGGAAAGGGGGGGGGGAAAAGGGGGGGGGGGGGGAAAAAAAGGGAAAGGGGAAAAAAAGGGGGGGGGGGAAAAAAAAGGGGGGGGGGGAAAAAAAAAAAAACCAAAAGGGGGAAAAAAACCTTAAAATTTTTTGGAAAATTTTTAAAAAAATTTTTTTTCCCCCTTTTAAAAAAAAAATTTTTGGGGGGAAAAAAATTTTTTTTTTTTCCTTCCCTTTTTTTTTTTTAACCTTTTTTTTTTTTTTTTTTTTTTAAAATTTTTTTTTTTTTTTTTTTTTTCCCCCCCCCCCCCCCCCTTTTCCCCCTTTTTTAAAATTTTTTCCCCCCCAAACCCTTTTTTTCCCTTTCCCCCCCCCTTTTTTTTTTTTTTCCCCCCCTTTTCCCCTTTTTTTCCCCCTTTTTTTTCCCCCCCCTTTTTTTTCCCCCTTTCCTTTCCCCCCCCTTTTTCCCCCCCCCCCCCCTTTTTTTTTTTTTTTTTAAAAAAACCCCCTTTTTTGGGAAAAAAACCCCAAAAAAATTTTAAAAATTTCCCCCCCAAAAAACCCCCCCCCCAAAAAATTTTTTAAAAACCCAAAAAAAATTTTAAATTAAAACCCAAAAAAAAATTTTAAAAATAAATTTTTTTGGGAAAAAAAAAAAGAGGGGGAAAAAAAAACCGGGTTTTTTAAAAAAAAAAGGGGAAAAAAAAAATTAAAAAAAAATTTCCCCCGGGGGGGGAAAAAAAAAAAAGGGAAAAAACCCCAAAAAAAGGGAAAAAAGGGGGAAAAAAGGGAAAAAAAATTTTGGGGGGGGGGAAAAAAAAAAGGGGGAAAAAAAAAGAAGGGGAAAAAAAATAAAAAAAAAAAAATATTAAATGGGGGGCCCCCCCCCCCTTTTTTAAAAAAAAATTTTTTATCCCCTTTTTTTTTAAAAAATTTTAAAAGAAAAAAAAAAAAAAAAAAAAACCCAAAAAAAAAAAAAAAAAAAAAAAAAAAAAAAAAACCCTTTGGTTTGGTTAAAGGGGTTTTAAAAAAAATGGGGGGAAAAAAGGGGGTAAAAAAAAAGGGGGGTTTTTGGGGGGTTGGAATTTAAAAAAAGGGGAAAAAAAAAAAAAATTTTTAAAAATTTTTTTTTTTTTTTTGTTTTGTATGGGAATGGGGAAAAAAAAAGGTTTTAAAATTTTTGGAAAAGGGAAAAAATTTTTTTTAAAAAATTAAAATAAAATAAAAAAATTTTGGGAAAACTTAAAAAAAAAAACCCCAAAAAAAAAATTTTTAAAAAAACCTTTAAAAACCCTTTGGGAAAATGGGGGGAAAAGGGAAAAAAAAGGGGGGGCCAAAAAAAAAAAAAAAAAGGGGCCAAAAAAAAAAGGGGGGGGGGGGGGGGGGGGAAAGGGGAAAACCCCCCCCCAAAAAAAAAAGGGGGGAAAAAAAAGGGGAAAAAAAAGGGGAAAAGGGGAAAAAAAAGGGGGCCCCAAAAAAAGGGGGGGGGAAAAAGGGGGAAAAACGGAAAAAAAAAAAAAAAAGGGGGGGGGAAAAAAAAAATTGGGGCCCAAAAAAAGGGGGGAAAAAGGGGGGGGGGGAGGGGGAAAAAAAAAAAAAAAAAATTGGGGAAAATTTTTTAAAAATTTTAAAAAAAAAGGGGGGGGGGGAAAAAAAGGGGGGGGGGGGGGAGGGGGGGGGGGGGAAAAAAAAAAACCCGAAGGGGGGGGGAAAAAAGGGGGGGGGGGAAAAAAAAAGGGGGGGGGGGGAAATTTTGGAAAATTTTTTTTTAAAAAAATTTTTTTCAAGGGGAAAGGGGGGAAAAAAAAAGGGAAAAAAAAATTTAAATTTGTTTTATTTTTTTGGTTTAAGGGGGGTTTTTGGGGGAAAAAGGGGGGGGGGGGGGGGCCCCCCCGGGGATATAGTAGTAGTAGTATTGGTAGTAGTAGTAGTGGTAGTAGTAGTAATAGAAGAAGTAGTAGTAGTAGTAGTAGTAGTAGTAGTAGTAGTAGTAACAATAATGATAACAATACTGATAATAATAACAATAATAAAAATATTAATAGTCCATCTTCATCAATATTCACACGTTTACATAAAACAAATCAATACGGACACATGTATATGACGTAAGCAAACTACAGATACCCTTTAGATAAGAGTGAAGGAGGAAGAACACGAAAGAGAGGAAGGGGGGGGAGGGCAGGGTAGAAGAAAAGAAGGTAAGGAGGGAATGAATGGAATAGGAAAAATAGGAAGGAGAGGGGAGA
>JACEEZ010007428.1:215000-225000 GCA_016584305.1 Chionoecetes opilio | reverse complement strand
GTGAAGTGGAGACCTGCTTCTGAAGGTGACTCCCCTCTCCCCCCTCTTACTCTCCCTCCCTCCCTCACTCCCACACCTACAAGCGCGTAAGAGGGAGAGAAAGGGGTACAAGGAGAGGTGTAGATAAAAAAGTTAGCAGATGCACGGGGGAGGGGGAGGGGAGAGAGGAAGAGGCAAGGGAAGGGGGGGGTGCGTATAGATTAGCTAACACGTGCTGGTGTTATGAGGTGACGTGACTGTTGGGAGTGCATGGAGGTGGCACACACACACACACACACACACAGTGCTGACATGATAAGACACACGGCAAGGAGAAGGTACTGGCAGGCGGCGGCGTGAGGCTCGTGGACAGTGGCGGGTCTTCACGTGCGGCCACACTCTCCCTCCTAACACTATTTATGGCTAACCTCTACCATTACTACTACTAACACCACCACTGCTACTGCTGCCACTATTGCTACTACTACTACTGCTACTACTACTACTACTGCTACTACTACTACTGCTGCTGCTGCTACTACTGCTATTCCTACTACAACTGCTAAAACACTATTACTCGTAAATAACACCAGCTATTATGCCATTACGTGTACGCTCAATTTAGCGTCGCGTACATTGTTATGATGCAAGGAATGTTATGATTCCCTGGTTAGTCTTGACACCTCTTGACCTGCCAGCATTATGCATGGCCCAGATGATGATGATGATGATTAATAATAATTAATGATCATCTCATTATTATCACCATTGATTATTATCAATATCAATGCATTATCAATATCATAAATGTCATTACTGTAATGACCAATACTCCTACAGTGATCACAAGCACTGCCACGGCCACTGCTATTCCTGCCACTAGTATTGCTGCTGCTGTGCAACACACGCTTATAGTGATACAACAGATGTAATGGTAATGATAAATATTAACGATAATGATAGAAGTAATAATTAAAATTACTATAATCATCAGTTAGTACAAATAGGCCCACACATGTGAAGTTACAGCAGACTCACACAGTGCCTCACACACATGGTTCTGTTAAGGTGAGTGCCGTGCAGTGCTATGCTGTGGTGTGCGGCGCTAACCCCACGTTCTGACAGGCAGCATGTTAAGGCAGCATAATCTCATAGTGGGTGTGCGTGCGTTAGCACTCCCCCGCCCTCACAGTGGTTTATGCAGTAGCAGCCAAGACGGATGAGTCACCCTGTCAATCCCACCACCTGTTTGCTGCAAGGACACTCCATACACCCTGGCGGCGCGCGGGCCAGGTTTCCCCGGTGAGGCTTCGGCGTGACATCACGCCTGCAGGCAGTGGTTGTACGTGCTCTCGTCTAACCTTCCCGCCAAATGTGCCGCTGCTGGCCACGCCGACCGCCAACACACGTCACCGCCCTCGGCAGTAGGGACACATGCCCAATACAACAGCAGTCATGTGCCGTCACGCCGCTGCCTTGCTCACGCGGGACGGAACACGAAGAATACATGATTCACAGGAACATCGAGAGAGCTCCCACACGCGCACCTCTCACCCCTACAAACGTGATGCTCAGTCATCCTACACTCTAAAAGCATGCCTGTACAGTAAATTACCACTACCGGTGCCTCTGGGGGCGTTGTGGGTGTCTGTGTGTGAGAGAGTGTACTCTCCGCTGCCGCCCCGCCCACCATCAGCTCACCGCTACCGGCACACAGGCGTGGCCACGAGACCAGGCTGTGTGGCCAAATTTGGCGAATGAAGGATAAAAAGATTCTCTTACCTTGCACTGGGAAGCCATGTTTATATTGCATTTCTTTGTCACGTCTATCATGAAATAGGCGCTCACTTTCGGAGCCCGTTGGCTACTGCCTAGCACAGTGTGGAAGCCACCCTTTATACTGGCACGGAGCCGGCAGCTTGTTCACAGTGCGGTAGAGGCTCGTGAGCCACTGCTGCCCAACGCTCCCTCGCTGCAACAACCCCTCGGAACACGCACGCGCCTCTCAACCTCCCCCCCCTACCCCCCACCCCTCTCTCTCTCTCTCTCTCTCTCTCTCTCTCTCTCTCTCTCTCTCTCTCTCTCTCTCTCTCTCTCTCTCTCTCCATTTCGGCCAGACAAGCAGCGGGCGGGGGAAGAGGGAAGGGCAGAGAAGCCTTCCCCTCTTCGCGTTTCTCTGCACTAGGTCGAACCTCCGGGCGTGACACCCTCACCAGACAGGTTGTTGTTCCTCGTCTCCGTCACTCACAGACATCCCCTATAAACCCCCATCCATACATTTTTCTTTCTCTCTCTCTCCCCCACATACTTCTATCTCTCCCCTCCACTCTCTCTCTCTTCTCTCTCTCTCCTCTCTCTCTCTCTCTCTCTCTCTCTCTCTCTCTTTTCTCTCTCTCTCTCTCTCTCTCTCTACACGCTTGCTGGAGACCCTATTAAGGCCAATATATACATCAATCCCAAGCAACTCAAGGGTAACAATTCTTCAGCCTCGTACCCGTAGGAACATGCTTAAGGTTTACCTTTTTGGTCAACACCATGTTAGACTGCTTGGATTTTCTTGAAATTTTTACACAATATCAAGGCTATCTAAAAACCTCTCTAGCCTAGAAATGAAGGCAGTCTGGCCATAAGTTTTTTTTACGGTTAGTTTTATGCATTTAACGGCCATTTTTAAAGGCTTAATAACTTCGCCACAAATGTAAATTTTCTAAAACTTCTTGTCTCCTTTTGAAGAGTAGTTTATCTATATAATAACTGATTTCTGTATTTCCTTAATGTTGCTAACTAATTACGGAATTGTTATTTACATAAAAACGCATCCTTTTTCATCCTTTTTTTCATTTGCCAAGTCTAAAAAAAATTGTATTCATTTTTTAATTTGTGATATCACAAATTCAAAAATCCAGTTTCAAGCCAGAACCTTCCTGAACACAGCTATATTTAGTTTTTATATAAAAGGAAAAATAAGGAAGTTATTAACACTTTTCTACATGCTATTTATGAAAAATCAAGTTTCGAGATATATTGAGCTTTAAAGGTTTCAATACACTTTTACTCATGCAGCAAATTATCCCACAAAAAAGTGTACTTGATAAAATGTTTTTCAATTTTTATAGAGATTATGATTTTTTAATTATTAAAATTGGACAAAAAGTAAAGAAGTTATGACATTTTGATGCCGAGTTTGTTATGCCGAGTTTGGTTTGTGCTTAGCTGTATCGCCGTGAAAACCTGCGCTACCACGGCGTTTCCTTCCACCCAACATAACGTACCGTAAAGAAAAAATTCTCATATATATATATAATACGAAAATTTTAAGAAGTAAAAAATATAATGAACGTCATATGGCAACACTACCCCCACGCGCTGGCTCTTTAAACTAACGCGTAGGCATTTAAATGGACCGGGAACTTTAAATTCGTGCGTCTGGCATAACCGCAATGAGTTCTAGCATCTGTGGATACGGAAATCTAAATTTCGATAATTTTGAGGAAAATCCCATCATGCAGGTAAACAGTCCCCGTAACTTAATATACCTACCATTGACCTTCATTGCCTCACACGTCTTCGACCCGTATGTAACATGATTCTGATTGTATGTACATTCCTAACACATCCCTATCAGGAACTACCACGTGTAAGTCTTGCGGTCTCTTGTAGCTTCCTTATGTTCTTATATTCTTATGTTTCAACAAGCTACCTGCGTTCATGGCCAAAGCGATGCTAACGAGGCATGAGGCGCGAGTGCTCAAGTCATGTGAGACAAGGTGCTCGGAGTCAGGTCTTGCACGTACACCACTAAAATTATCCTACAGCTACTTATACGTGCTGCCAAGTATTCTCTCTCTCTCTCTCTCTCTCTCTCTCTCTCTCTCTCTCTCTCTCTCTCTCTCTCTCTCTCTCTCTCTCTCTCTCTCGTTTTATCTAATTTTATTCCCTCCCTCTACAGTATGTTTGCCTGTTAGTATGTCTGTCGATGTGGTAGTGTAGTTAGTAGTAGAAGTAGTAATAGTAGCAGTAGGAACAATAATAGTAGAAGCAGCTATGATGATGATAGAAATAGTATCATCATCATCACCAATTCTAATATACGAGTGCTTCTCTATATTTCCAGGCGACTATAATGAACAACGACAGAGAAGTCCACGATACCTTCTCACAAAACAGGAAAGAAATGAAAATACAACAAAAAATTCATACTCTATATTTTATATACTTATTTATGCTCCATTATTTATATCGTATCTTTTATATGTTTGCTTTTATCTTTCCTTTAATCTTGTCCGTCATTTGGCATGTGCGGGAACAATAATCAAATTTATGAAAACTGTCTTAGTAATGTGGCGGATTGATGCAGTGAATCCGGTGAGTGCAAGGTTTGAGTCAATAGGGAGCTATAAAAGGAGGCTGGATAAATTCATGGATAGGGGTGAAAGGTGGTTGTGTTGTATTTATGGTGGTGGTGGTGGTGGTGATGCCCCCCACCCCACCCCCCCCCCCCCCGCCCTAAGCCAGCGTCAGACAAGGTGTGAGTTGAGCCAACTCCGAGAAGTCATAAGTAGGAAATACTTGAACGTCAGTGAACGAGGCAATAGGAGGCACATGGAAGAGAGAGAGAGAGAGAGAGAGAGAGAGAGAGAGAGAGAGAGAGAGAGAGAGAGAGAGAGAGAGAGAGAGAGAGAGAGAGAGAGAGAGAGAAGAGAGAGAGGAGGAGAGAGAGAGAGAAGAGAGAGAGGAGAGAGAGAGAGAGAGAGAGAAACGAAGGAGTTGAATGAATGAGTCGGACAAAAAAAAAAAACTGGCTACAACTTAAGAGGCGTTTCGTGACATCTCAACAACAAATATAAATCTTACGGATAAACGTAAGATAGATCCATCATTACAGCATCTTACAATACCACTAAGAAGTAGAAATGAACATCGCTTTAGACTTCCGTAAAACCCTGAATATTTTACTCCCTTGAAGATGCATTATATCAGCTTCAAATGGCGCTAAATAGAATAAAATACAAATCAATAACGATATATGTATTGCTGTAGTGGTACCTAAATAAATAAGCGTAAATAAATAACATACACGCGGTAAAAAAAAATCAATCTTTAATAATACCTGTTTCTGTATTTCCTATTTATCCACTATCCACCAATTATCCACTATCCACTATCCTATTTATCCACTATCCACCAATTATCCACTATCCACTATCCTATTTATCCACTATCCACCAGTTACCCACTATCCACTATCCTATTTATCCACTATCCACCAGTTATCCACTATCCTATTTATCCACTATCCACCAGTTATCCACTATCATATTTATCCACTATCCACCAGTTATCCAATATCCTATTTATCCACTATCCACCAGTTATCCACTATCCTATTTATCCACCATCCACCAGTTATCCACTATCCACTATCCTATTTATCCACTATCCACCAGTTATCCACTATCCACTATCCTATTTATCCACTATCCACCAGTTATCCACTATCCTATTTATCCACTATCCATTATTCCTTCCTACTATCCACCACACACAATTAACAGAATACAACAATACCACACACTAAAAACAGAACCTTTAACCCCTTGAGACCCAGAACGTAATTTCCATTGTAATTTGGGTCCCATTAGACGATTTTTAGTGACTATAAGCAATATTTTATAGATATGACCTGTTTAGTATCCTTGTCTACTAACTAATTTGGTATATTCAGTTACTTTTCGTAATTTTATATCTAACAACGGACGATTCTTTATAACAAGGGAAACATCTGGGCTTGAAGGGGTTAATAGTGCCTCTTTCTTTTCACCCACCTGTCCAGAAATGCGGATGATAGACCTAGGGGGAAAAACTTTATTCAAACGTGAAGATACTATAAGCAAGGTGTAATATTTAATACCACGTCATATTTGTGTGGGCACGTGAAAGTATGGGTGGTTTTTTATCCTTTTCTAGGTTATAGTATATAGGCTTCTCTTGACCCTGTGTAAGAAGCAGGGTCGAGGGTTAGTGACAGGGCGGGGCAGCATATTCCCGTTCTCTATGCGAGTAGTACGTGGTTTCCCAGTGAAGACGCTTGGCTGTAGCTCCGAAACTAACCACAGAATTTTCTCGCAAATACCTTCATTGTGATTTCCATGCAAAGTTACCATGTCATACTCAGGCAAACCTACCCTACCCTATCCGTAACCTAACGTAACCTAGCCTGATGTGTTCATGAGTAAACGCCACATACTCCTCCAGAAAAAGGGAATATGCAGCAGGGCAGGGTGAGGGTAGTAGCGGGTCACTCCCTACCCTTAGCACTACCCTTACGCCCTACCCTTAGCTGTTCCTGCCGTGCTGGGTGAGGCAGAGAGGTAGGTTGGCCGCAACAAAGGGTTAAATTGAGCAAGTTGGGAGGTGACGCCAACCCCCGCTCTCTCTCTCTCTCTCTCTCTCTCTCTCTCTCTCTCTCTCTCTCTCTCTCTCTCTCTCTCTCTCTCTCTCTCTCTCTCTCTCTCTCTCTGCTCCTACTACCCTCCTAATCCAGACTCCAATCCCCTCTCCCCAATACTCCCCTCTCTCTCTCCATGTCAGTTCCCAGTCCCCCATTTCTCTCCAAGTCGTTACCCTCTCTTTCCCCCTTCCCTCCCCTCTTCCACCCACCACCACCACTACTACCCCACCCCCACTGCCCTCTCCTCCTCCTCCTCCTCCTCCTCCTCCTCCTCCTCCTCCTCTTCTCTTCCTCCTCTCCTCCTCCTCATTTCGTAACCATCCTATCTTTCCCTCAGCCCTCGTCTCTCCCCTCTTCTTCCCTTCTCTTCTTCTCTACGCCAGCGCTTTCCCTCACCTCAATTTACCTTCCTCTTGCCTACGTCCCCTTTCCCCCTCCCTTTCCCCTCCCTCCCTTCCTTTATCCCTCCCTCCCTTCCTTATCCCTCCCTCCTTCCTTTACCCTTCTTTTACCCCTCCTTTCCCCCCCTCCTTCCTTTACCCCCCTTTCCCCCTCCCTCCCTTCCTTACCCCTCCCTTTCCCCTCCCTCCCTTCCTTTACCCCTCCCTCCTTCCTTAACCCCTCCCTTTCCCCCCCCTCTTCCTTTACCCTCCCTTTCCCCCTCCTTCTCTTCCTTTACCCCTCCTCCCTTCCTTTACCCTCCCTTTCCCCCTCCTTCTCTTCCTTTCCCCTCCTCTCTTCCTTTACCCCTCCCTTTCCCCCTCCCTCTCTTCCTTTACCCTCCCTCTCTTCCTTTACCCCTCCCTCCCTTCCTTTACCCCTCCCTTTCCCCCTCCTTCTCTCCTTTCCCCCTCCCTCTCTTCCTTTCCCCTCCCTCCCTTCCTTTACCCCTCCCTCTCTTCCTTAACCCCTCCCTTTCCCCCTCCCTCTCTTCCTTTATCCTCCCTCCCTTCCTTAACCCCTCCCTTTCCCCCTCCCTCTCTTCCTTTCCCCCTCCCTCTCTTCCTTTACCCCTCCTCCCTTCCTTTACCCCTCCCTCCCTTCCTTTACCCCTCCCTCCCTTCCTTAACCCCTCCCTTTCCCCCTCCCTCTCTTCCTTTACCCCTCCTTTCCCCTCCTTCTCTTCCTTTACCCCTCCCTCCCTTCCTTTACCCCTCCCTCCCTTAACCCCTCCCTTTCCCCCTCCCTCTCTTCCTTTACCCCTCCCTTTCCCCCTCCCTCTCTTCCTTTATCCCTCCCTCCCTTCCTTAACCCCTCCTTTCCCCCTCCCTCCCTCCCTTTACCCCTCCCTCCCTTCCTTTACCCCTCCCTCTCTTCCTTTACCCCTCCCTCCCTTCCTTTACCCCTCCCTCTCTTCTTTTCCCCCTCCCTCTCTTCCTTTCCCCCTCCCTCCCTTCCTTTATCCCTCCCTCCCTTCCTTAACCCCTCCCTTTCCCCTCCCTCCCTTCCTTTATCCCTCCCTCCCTTCCTTAACCCCTCCCTTTCCCCCTCCCTCCCTTCCTTTACCCCTCCCTCTCTTCCTTTCCCCCTCCCTCTCTTCCTTTCCCCCTCCCTTTCCCCTCCCTCTCTTCCTTTATCCCTCCCTTCCTTCCTTAACCCCTCCCTTTCCCCTCCCTCCCTCCCTTTACCCCTCCCTCCCTTCCTTTACCCCTCCCTCTCTTCCTTTACCCCTCCCTCCCTTTCCTTTACCCCTCCCTCTCTTCCTTTCCCCCTCCCTCTCTTCCTTTCCCCCTCCCTCCCTTCCTTTATCCCTCCCTCCCTTCCTTAACCCCTCCCTTTCCCCCTCCCTCCCTTCCTTTATCCCTCCCTCCCTTCCTTAACCCCTCCCTTTACCCCTCCCTCTCTTCCTTTCCCTCTCCCTCCCTTCCTTTAGCCCGTCAGGGTGGCAAGGTTGGTAGAGACGCGAGCTTGCAATGTGCAGAGTCCCTGCGCATTCAGTCAGCGGTTCGAGTCCGCCTAGTTCATGCTGACGTGGCGGCGCTTTGTATAGTCAATAACCTTTTAGTTGGTACTTGCAAAGTGTCTAGATAGGATGAAAATCTTAATCTTATCCCTTCCTTTATCCCTCCCTCCCTTCCTTAACCCCTCCCTTTCCCCCTCCCTCTCTTCCTTTCCCCTCCCTCCCTTCCTTTATCCCTCCCTCCCTTCCTTAACCCCTCCCTTTCCCCTCCCTCCCTTCCTTTCCCCCTCCCTCTCTTCCTTTCCCCCTCCCTCTCTTCCTTTCCCCCTCCCTCTCTTCCTTTCCCCCTCCCTCCCTTCCTTTATCCCTCCTCCCTTCCTTAACCCCTCCCTTTCCCCCTCCCTCCCTTCCTTTATCCCTCCCTCCCTTCCTTAACCCCTCCCTTTACCCCTCCCCCCCTCCCTTAACCCCTTCTCCTCCTCCCACTCCATGACGCAGACTCAAGCTCTCTCCTCAAATATCGTAATGCTTCTCTAGACTCACTTTTTTTTCTGTTTTGTTGAAGCTGACGTAATGTGTAGTAATAGTAAAAAAAATATATAGATGATGATGATGATGATGATGATGATGATAATGGTGATGATGATGATGATGAATGAAGAAAAAATAGTGATACCGATTATTGATTTTAATGACATTGCCGAGCGTAGTAACAGCAAGAACTGGGGGGGGTGGGGGGTTGGGGGGGTGGGGGGTTGGGGGGGTGGGGGGGGGCACTCAGTAGAGCGCATACCTCCGCCCGAATATTTCATCATATATATATATATATATATATATATGCACTCAGTATGAGCGCATACCTCCGGCCGAATATTTCATCAATTGGTTGCCATGGCAACAGTTGTCAATAGATCAATAGATTTCATCCAAAACTATATCAGTTCTTCCTTAAACCAAATAGACTTGGTATACCGAGTTCAAATCTATTCGTAACTTTTCGAGAAATCCTATACACTAACAAACAGACAGACAGACAGACAGACAGATCGGGGTGAAAACATAACCCCTCCAACTTCGTTGGCGGAGGTAACAATATCATTATCATCATTAGTATCATTATCATCCCTTTACTATTACTACTATCTTCTACTATTTACTTTTCATTCAACTCCTTCGTCTTTCTTTCTTTCTTTCTTTCTTTCTTTCTTTCTATCATCAGCATTATTACATCATAGACTAACATTCCCCTTAAGTTTATGTCACGTCACGTCACGGGTGTTTGTTTACGTATTCTTCCTGGGAAAAAAAAAAAACCGATTCTTTCTTGCGTCAGGACACACTGGGAAAAAACAATTGTAGGATGCTCAACACTAGGACAAAAATAAAGTAAATAAACAGTCCGCGTGAAGAGATGCTATCACACGGGTTGGGAAATAGAGCGTAGTGTGTGCATAGAATGTACTGAAGAAATCTAGGACAAAGGAGGGACATAAGAACATGTGTGCATAGAACGTACTGAAGAAATCTGGGACAAAGGAGGGACATAAGAACATAAGAACATAAGGAAGCTACAAGAGGCCGCGAGACCTACACGTGGTAGTTTCTGTGAATGAAAAATGAAATGAAAACAAAATAAGAGAGACGATGCTTAAAAGTGAAGATATAAAAAA
>JACEEZ010007428.1:200000-205000 GCA_016584305.1 Chionoecetes opilio | reverse complement strand
TGTATCGTGGCCACCGAGATGATAAGGCCTGGTGGATCGCCCGTGACGTCACACCATAAGGATACCACCCGCTCCGCTCCCCGTACAAGTTTACCTACCTAATATAATGTTTATCAGTATAAAAGATATACTGTTATCTTCGGAAATGTTTGTTCTATAATATTATCAAATAAAAAACCGTAAAACACACAAAGAAAATGCCATTATGAGACTTTCAAGAAATATGCATTAACTTAAACTCTTCGCCATTTAATATTTTGCTCGCAAACATTTTTAATGGAGAATATCAATAGAAGTGGAGTTTAATTAGCTTTCCATTGATATATTTCGTTTAGTGATAAATGAATTAGCGGCATGCATAAATTAGCGTTAACTAAATATAAACAATCATGAAATCGGGTAATTTCCTACCTAATATATGTTTATCAGTATAAAATATATACTGTTATCTTCGGAAATGTTTGTTCTATAATATTATCAAATAAAAAACCGTAAAACACACTAAAGAAATGCCATTATGAGACTTTCAAGAAATATACATGAACTTAAACTTTTCGCCATTTAATATTTTGTGAATGTTTTTTTACATGGAGAATATCAATAGAAGCGGAATTTAATTAGCTCTCCATTGATATACTTCCTTTTCTGATAAATGAATTAAAACCATGCATAAATTAGCGTTAACTAAATAAATAACATCATGAAATCGAGTAAATTACCCGATTTCATGATGTTATTTATTTAGTTAACGTTAATTTATGCATGGTTCTAATTCATTTATCAGAAAAGGAAATATATCAATGGAAAGCTAATTAAATTCCGCTTCTATTGATATTCTCCATGTAAAAAGTTTTTTTACAAAATATTAAATGGCGAAAAGTTTAAGTTCATGCATATTTCTTGAAAGTCTCATAATGGCATTTCTTCAGTGTGTTTTACGGTTTTTTATTTGAAAATATTATAGAACAAACATTTCCAAAGATAACAGTATATATTTTATACTGATAAACATATATTAGGTAGGAAATTACCCGATTTCATGATTTTTTATATTTAGTTAACGCTAATTTATGCATGCCGCTAATTCATTTATCACTAAACGAAATATATCAATGGAAAGCTAATTAAACTCCGCTTCTATTGATATTCTCCATTTAAAATGTTTGCGAGCAAAATATTAAATGGCGAAGAGTTTAAGTTAATGCATATTTCTTGAAAGTCTCATAATGGCATTTTCTTTTGTGTGTTTTACGGTTTTTTATTTGATAATATTATAGAACAAACATTTCCGAAGATAACAGTATATCTTTTATACTGATAAACATTATATTAGGTAGGTAAACTTGTACGGGGAGAGGAGCGGGTGGTATCCTTATGGTGTGACGTCACGGGCGATCCACCAGGCCTTGTCTCTCGGTGGTCTCGGTTGTATCCTTATGGTGTGACGTCACGGGCGATCCACCAGGCCTTATCATCTCGGTGGCCACGGTGGTATCCTTATGGTGTGACGTCACGGGCGATGTACCAGGCCTTGTCTCTCGGTGGTATCGCTAACACCCGGTACCCATTCACTGCTGGGTGGACAGGGGCTCGGGTTTTAAGAAAGACCACCCATCTATCTTCGCTCCGCCCGGGGATCAAACCCGGGACTTCTCAGTTGTGAGCCGAGCGTGCTAACCACTACACTACGGAGTACCCTACCCACCAAGGATAGTATAAAGTATATTTACTATCTTTACTTTATACTATCCTTGCTACCCACCTGTGTATCATCGTCAGTGGCACATAAAAATCAGTAGTGATGCTATAATTCGTAATATTTGGCGGCTGGCGACATTATTGCAGCTGGCGACTAAAGTGTTATCTACGGTAAGGCAAGTGATTGAAGAAAGAAGAGGCAAGATAGGGATAGTCTGTGGATAGTATTGTAAGTGTCCGTAATACATTAGTTTCCCACCACACTTATAATGCCTGAGATCTATTGCAGAAAACGACTCTTTTTAATAGTAGACAATATTATACGCGGTTAAGGTTGTTTTAGTAGCTAGTGTTCGTGATGTTATATTTCTTCTTTTATGACTACCATAAAGCATTACGATAAGAAGATGTTCAGTGGTGCATGAGTATAGGGCAATAATGTGTAATGCTGCTGATGATGATGGGTGTGGCGTGAAAGGCTCCTTGGAGCTTGGAGTTGAACAGATTGGAACCCCGGGACCCATTGACGCCAGCTTGGATCTAGGCAGACATTGTAGTCACCTTTCACTTGCCAAAAAAGGATTTGTTCCTATTTTGCTAACTCCAAACTGATTGTGGAAATTTTTATTATTGGGGACAGGCGTCAACGCGAGGCACACTGGTGGGTATACAAAGTCTAGGTCATGACTCCCAAGACTGAAGAGAAGCGTGTTAGTGAAGAGACCAAGGAAGCCAAGGAAGCCCAGTGCGGGTGTTGCGCCGGCCTGAAGAAGGCGTTCAGGACCCTCGCCAAGTTGTGCCGCAGGAAGTGCTGCGGCGGTGGCAACAGCCGCCGCAAAGACGCAGTGGAAAGCGTCGAGGTGCTCGTCCCCGACGTCAAGACGGAGCAGCAGGGATCGCCCGCCCTGCCGGAGGAGCACTCGAGCCGCCACCAGGAGCACAGTGCCGAGGTTCTGCCCGAGCCCTGCCTGGTGGTGCTGGAGGAAACCTGCCTCCCTGAACCGCTCCTCGACGCCCCACAAAAGGCAGCGCTGGAGCCTCAACAGTTAATTGATACCGTGGACAACGGGGACCACCTTCCTGGGACTCTCGTCCAGCAGCCGCAGCGCAAGAAGGTGCGGCGCCGCCGCCGCCGTGTCCGTGACGACCAAGAACAAGACGACGGCCTCTCCGCCGACTGGCAGGTCGTCTGCCGCAAGAAGCAGAAGAAAACTGTTAACATGGATAGTGTTGAGAAGCAGCCGGCCAAGGCCGTGGATGCCACCACTTCGGAGGCCATCGCCGCCCCGGAGGCCAACACCGGCACAACAGTCAAGGGCAAGGAGACAACGCCGCCTCCTGCCTCCAAGAAAAGGAGGCAGCGCCGCGGCCTTGTGCCTCACCCACACGTCCCCCGGGACGCAGTGGGGCAGTCGTGGCTGGAGGACACAGTGGACGCGGTCCTTGTCGTGGCTCCAAACATGCGCCGACACGTGATCGGCCCGCGCGGCGAGACGGTGGACAAGTTGTGTCAACAATACCCGTCGTTGGTAGTGCGCGTGCCTCCCCCTCACGACACTCTGTCGCAGGTGGTGCTGCAGGGCCTCAAGAGCCAGGTGTCCGCTGCCGCCAAGGAGCTGACGCGGTACCTGCAGGACATCGAGGCCAAGACTCGCGAGGCAGCCGAGCGTCGGCGGCAGAGGGAGGCGGCGTGCGTGGCGGTGGTGGAGGTTTCCCTGGACCTGCGGCGCCACGTGGTGGGTCCTGGGGGCGCGGCGCTCCTGAAGCTGGCGCAGGAACACCCCGGAGTGAGGGTGACGGTGCCGCCCCCCACCGACACCACCACCAAGACCGTCACCATTAGGGGCTCGCCAGCCCAGGTGGCGGTCGTCAAGGACACCATCGCCGCCCGTCTGCAGGTGGAACAGCAGCGGCGGGAACAGCAGCGACAATAGCGGCTGCAGTGGCAACAGCAGCGTCAGCAGTGGCAACAGCAGCGTCAACAGCGTCACCAGTGGCAGCAACAACAACAACAACAGAGGCAGCAGCAGCGCCCCGCCAGAAGTGTTCGGCCTGCCACTACCACGACAACCAACACCACGACCACAATGCCTGCCAGAACCACCACTACAGCCACTGCAACCGCCACTGCAACCACCACCACCACCACGGCACCGTGAGGGGCGACACAACCGTGATTCAGTAATAAAATGATAAGAAGATGTAATTAATCCCTTGAGGCCCAGAACGTAATTTTCATTGTAATTTGGGTACCATAAGGCGATTTTAATTAATATAACCAATATTTTATAGATATGACCTGTTTAGTACCCTTGTCCACTAGCTAATTTGATATATTAAGTTACTTTTCGTAATTTTATGGCTCCACAACAGACAATTTTATATAGCAAAGAAAAGATTTGGGCGTGAAGGGGTTGAGAAGTGTTTGAGAATATCACTGATCACCATAAAATGTACAATTATACAAGCAATACAAAATACAGAAACAACATACAATCAAACTTTAAAAGGAGGCTAGACAATTTCATGGATGGGGATGAAAGGTGGATGGGTATAGTATTAAATAACAGGAACTACCTCGTGTAGGTCCCGCGGCCTCTTGTAGCTTCCTTATTTTCTTATGTTCTTTTGTAATCAAACAAAGCAAATTAGTCTGTCACAACAATCATTTAACCCATGAAAGAACAACAAACATACAAATAAACAACTGAATCAACAAACGAGATGAAAATGACAACTCCTTTCCCGTCAAAACAACAAAATTTTACTAACATGAATAAATGTCTACCTATTTACCTATAATGACATCAACCTTTCATCCCACACGTAGGGGAGAGCGGGGCAGGTTGCATCGAGGGTAGGTTGCATCATTGCCTCTAACTCGCATGTTATCACACGTACATCGTCTTAATACTACTACTACTACTACTACTATAAACTACTACTACTACAACTACAACAATAATAATAATAAAAAAAGTTAATGCGAGTTAGAGGCAATGATGCAACCTACCCTCGATGCAACCTGCCCCGCTCTCCCTTACTTGCTTACCAAGTTTGACGTATTGATTTTTCTCCATACAGCGATCACAATGGATGTGGTGGTGGTGGTGGTGAGGCCGGTATGATCACGTAAGAGTGGACAGGGCAGTACTGTTGGGTCAAGCATGAGCAAGGATAATACAATCTATATTATTTTTATCCCTAAGCAAGAGCGCGCAACTGAACACGGCAAGCGGGAGGCGTTCTAATGGTGCCGTTAACTTCTGATACACTCGGTGACTCGGACTAACCGGCATCCA
>JACEEZ010007428.1:157500-195000 GCA_016584305.1 Chionoecetes opilio | reverse complement strand
ACTATGATACAGAGAAAAAACAACCGAGTAAAAGCGAAGACACGTTGTAGTGTCTTTGGTAAAAGAAATATGTTACACTAGCCGCAAAGCCGCCCTCCGAGCGGACTTTTTGGCTAGCTCCTGCGGAGGGCTATTGGTGGGCCGGCCCACCACCTGTGTTTAGTGGGCCTTCGGCCCACCAAACACAGACTCTCCAGATAGCCCCTTCTAACTTTCCTGAAATCATGGATGTATAAATGTATGTATTCCCCCCACCGATTCACTCACCCATTACCCATCACCCCCCACCCATTCACTCACCCATTACCCATCACCCCACCCATTCACTCACCCATTACCCATCACCCTACATCAGGGGCGTATTTAGGATCTTGAAACATTGGGGGCTTAGCCCAGCCAAGAGATCTTTAAATTTTTACAGGATAATTTTCAATTTATTTATGAGTATAATGAATATAAGATGTGAGACACTGTGCTCTACAAAAGGCTCCGGTATTTGCATAGGTAACTTTCAAAACAAAAAATTAAAAAAAAATTAAGACAATCTGAGTTGGGGTTCAACTTCGTTATTATTTTTTTTTTCATCAGTAGGAGAAAAACCCTAAGAAAAATAGAGCTTTGGCGTGATGAAGATGTCTATAGATTGTATATTCCCAATGATTGTTCAGTACTAAAAATCTGACCAACCTCGGTCTTATAATATTTTTTATATATCTTTACATCACAAAGGCTGGCCAAGGACCCCAAAAAAATCACTTTAAAAAAAATGCACTTCTTTTTAAAACTGTGTCTTGTCCATCTGTATTCTCTTCTTCACCTCTCCAAAAGGTCTTTCTGGTGTCCCTCTTTTTCTCTCCACCTCTCTCATGTCCTGCTCAGAAAAAGGATGTCATCAGCATACGCTAGTAACATCTAACCAAATATCTTGTTTTTTACTATAATTGTATGTTGCCCCAGTCAGAGCTTATCTTATTTTTGTGAAAAAAAAAAAAAAAAAAAAAAGGTATTTGAGATCCATAAAACTTCGGGCTACACCCCCAATGCCCAGGCCTAACTACGCCCATGCTAGTACTACCTGCGTTGATACTACCGTAGAAAACCCTATAGTCGCCATCACTTGCCACTATACTAATGTCGCCAGGCACAATATATTACAAATTCTAGCATCACTACAGACTTACATGCCACTGAAGACTGTAGTGTGTGTACATAATATAAACTTCTGTGCATGCCTCTTCAGTGGTACATAAAGTCTGTAGTGATGCTAAAATTCATAATATATTGTGCTTGGCGACATTAGTGCAGTGGCAAGTGACTGGTGACTATAGTGTTATCTAGGTAGTGTCACCGGACGGGTAGCCTCTTCAGCAACCACCCGGCCACCCTTGACGAACCCTGGGCCCACCCCGTCACACGTCACACCCACCTGCAGGGACGTCTCGCTGCCCACACACACAAGGCACAAGCCGTCCACCCAACTTTGAACAGGGAAGGATTAACTTATGGGCGCAGGCTGGCTGACTTTCTTGGCCTTGGATTAATACACTTAAAAAATACTTAAGACAGACATTTAAAAAACACAAATAGCCCACTTTAAAGTCTATTCATCTTGCGTCCCACCCTAAACCCACAGCACGTGACGCGGAAGCCAAATTCCTTTCGTCGAGTACTACGCCTGATCGCCCCGGATAAATTTTTTGTTTACTTTTTGCAAGATTCTCAGATAAGTTTTTTTTTTTTGCTTGTATGTGATCTTTCCCTAATAGAGATATTTTTTTTCCTGTGGCAAACCTAAAGTGTTTTTGCAATTCGAAAAAGTGATGAAAAATTTCTAATAATACACTTTTTAGACATTCTGAGGGGAAAAAAACACGCTCCATTGTTAAAGCATCAATAATAACCTAATCAAACCATTAATCAATCCTTTTGGGGGGAGGCGGTAGCGGAGTGGTTAGCGTCTCCGACTGGCGTTCTCGGTGACCCGAGTTCGACCCCCGGAGAAACCAAAAACCTTTCCCTGCACCGTCGAGGGGCCCTAAGAAACACCCACATGCCCTGCCCATAAACTCTACCTTCGATTGAGCCTACCGTCCGAGCCCTGGGTCACCACTGCCTACAGGCGCTATAGGCACAAATGAAGAAAAAAAAAAAAAAAAAAATTTCTAAGGGTAAATCTAACGTTTTTAACCCAACCCTCAACTAACCTAACCTAACCTGATTTTTGATTGTTTGCACATTTCATTGTTACTTTCACACTCATTCTGACCTGTAGAAACAAAAGAATGGTAAAAAAATACTTGAATCCAACCCAGTATGTTATAATTACCTCGACGACAACTGCGGCAGACGGATGACTCGGCGGGGGGTTAGTACCGTGATTGACGTTTGCGTGGGTAAAGACGTGTTTAAAAGAGACGGATGAATGGTATGCGTATGGCAGGGCTGAAATGAGTGAATATATGAAGAGTGATAATGTGACAACCAGATTTAGAGATTTTGTGGAACTGATCAGTGGCGGCTCGTGATAAATAAAAAGGAGGAACTGCAAGCTTCACACAACGTAGTTTTCATTAATTTTACCAAACTCAGCTATGAGTTGTATGGAGGTTTACGGCCCATTTCAGGGCATGGTAGTAGTGGGTGGTGGTAGAAGGGATGGTGGGGGTGGTAGTAGAAGAATGGCTGAGAGTGGTGATGGTAGAATTACAGTTTTTACTTGCAATAAAGTCGGTACCCGCTTGTTTCCGTCTTTTCATTTAATGTCGCTGGGATAAGTTAATGCTTTGCAAATACTTCACTCGATTTTCATAGTCATAGGGTAATTAAAAGAAACACTATCCCACAACCGCCACAACGCACTGTAAACATGAGAGGGACAGACTTAAGGCGTTTTTTCCTGCGGGGATCCTGATTGCAACCGAAAGCACCGAAAAAATTTCGGTTGCTCAAATTTCGATCCCTGTTCAAACCATCCAGGGAAGATGATTTGGCCCGACCCGCAAACCTTTGTTGTTGTTGTTGTGACCGTTGCAACTGAAAATTTTCCGTTTGCAACCAAAATCCCCCGCAGAAAACGCCTTTAAGCTGCCTTGACCGCAGCTCAAATGGGGTTTTGCAAGTGGCGCGGGGCGGCGCAGACATGAATCGTACAACAAATATGAAAATAACTTAAATTTTGGTCTGGTTTTAACGTAATGAAAATTCACTTACTAACGTATTGAAAATAATTAAAACATATAATGCTTTTTATTGTGATCATTTGGGTTTGTAGTGTATTAATTCTGTTGTTTCTAAGGAATCATACCCTGGCAGTGAGTGTCTGGGGTGCTGCAGCTCTGCAGCCCCATGCCACGAACCACCACTGGAGCTGATATTGCGTGGGAGTGATATTGGATTGATTGATTGATTTTAATGCCAAAAAGGTGGAAATGTGCCAACATCAGAGGTTACATGGGACTATGGCAAAACATAAAAAGTGAAGAGGTTGTAGAGAAAGAGTGAAAAAGGTGAGGGGAGTGCCCATGATTGGATTATGATTTCTTATTACTCGGAAAAATTAATTAATTCTTTTATCGAGCAGTAATCTATTAGGTGTAGGAATATGATTGGAATAGAGATTATGTTCTCGATGCCCAGGTGGTGATGATTTCGCAGTGTATTTTTTTTTTTTTTTTTTTTTTTTTTTTTACATTTGTGCCTATAGCGCCTGTAGGCAGTGGTGACCCAGGGCTCGGATGGTAGGCTCTGGAGGTTCACTTGAGGGTTCTAATGGTTGGTCCTTGCCCGTTGGTGGCGCAGGCAGGTTTCTTATAGTGACGCCTGTGAGGCTCATGCCGCCCCCCTGTGTCCTCCGATGCACTCGCAGTCGAAGGTAGAGTTGATAGGCAGGGCATGTGGGTGTTCTTAGGCCACTCGACGGTGCAGAAAGGTTTTGAGTTTCTTCGGGGATCGAACTCGGGTCACCGAGAACGCCAGTCGGAGACTAACCGCTCCGCTACCGCCTCCCCGAATATAGTATACCAAGGTTACAGCGCAGTGTTTGTGCGTGCGGGGAATACATGATAGAGTGTGTGGCAACTATATTCCCGTGCGTGGTGAATGAATGAAATAAAAAAAAAAAAAAAATTTTTTTTTTTTACATCACAAAGAACTGGCCAAGGGCACAACAAAAATGGGTAACACAAAGCCCGCTTAGTTGCCAGTCCCTATAAAGAAGACAGTATGAGAATAAAATAAAAAAGAGGGGTGAGCCAATTTAGTTCGGGAGGTGTCTTGTTACTTCTCTTTTGAAAAGATTTAAGTCATAGGAAAGTGGAAAAATAGAAACAGGAAGAGAGTTCCAGAGTTTACCAGTGAAAGGGATGAAAGAGTAAAGATACTGATTAACTCTTGCATTAGGAAGATGGACAGAATAGGGACGAGAATGAGTAGAAAGTCTTGTGCAGCGAGGCCGCGGGAGGGGGGGAGGCATGCAGTTAGCAAGTTCAGAAGAGCAGTGAGCATGAAAATAACGGTAGAAGAGAGCAAGAGAAGCAACATCCCGGAGGTAATTTAAAGATTGAAGACAGTCAGTCAGAGGAGAGGAGTTGATGAGACGAAAAGCTTTTGATTAAACCCTGTTTAGGAGAGCTGTATGAGTGGATCCTCCCCAAACATGGGAGACATACTCCATACATGGGCGGATAAGGCCCCTGTAGAGAGCAAGCAATTGGGAGGGAGAAATAAAAGGACGCAGACGCCACAGGACACCTAACTTCTTAGAAGCTGTTTTAGCAAGAGATGAGATGTGAGATTTCCAGTTCAGATTTTTAGTAAAGGATAGTCCTAGAATGTTCATTGTAGAAGAAGGAGACAGTTGAGTGTCATTGAAGAGGGGATAGCTATCTGGTAGGTTTTGTCGAGTAGATGGGTGAAGAAATTGGGTTTTTGAGGCATTGAACAAAACAAGGTTTGCTTTGCCCCAATCAGAAATTATAGAAAGATCAGAAGTTAGGCGCTCGGTGGCATCTCTCCGTGAATCACTTAGTTCCTGTTGAGTTGGACGTCTAATAAACGACGTTGAAAAATGCAGGGTAGAATCATCAGCGTAGGAGTGGATAGGGCTTTGTTAGACTTAGAAGATCATTAATGAATAATAAAAGGAGTGGGTGAAAGGACAGAACCCTGGGGAACACCACTATTGATAGATTTAGGAGAAGAACAATGTCCGTCTACAGTAGCTGCAATAGAACGGTTTGAAAGGAAACGTAAGATGAAGGTACAGAGAGAAGGATAGATACCGAATGAGGGTAGTTTGGAAATTAAAGATTTGTGCCAGACTCTATAAAAAGCTTTTGATATGTCAAGGGCAACAGCAAAAGTTTCACGCAAAATACCCGAAGGAGTATAGACAAATTCCGTTAGTAAAGCTAGAAGATCGCCAGTAATCGCCCTTTACGGAAACCGTACTGATGATCAATAAAGATTGTGAGCAGATAGATGCTTAGAATCTCTTATTAGTATAGATTCAAAACTGTTAGAAGTCAGGTATTCAAAGCTATTTAAAAAAAAAAGGGGGCCGGTAGTTTGAGATTAGAACGGTCACCCTTCTTAGGAACGGTTGGAAGTGAGCAACTTCAGCAAGCCAATACAAGCCAAGGTGTGCCGAGGAAACCTTAAATACCTGCAGCCGTAGTTTATACCTTGCGTGTGCCGTGACCTACCATTGCTGTTTGGTGGCTGTGGAATGATAAAGTCAACAACATTATTTCCTATGTGACTCGAACAATCAGATTACTGCATCATCGCTAGAGACCCTCTTCAAAACATTTTTTCCTATTTTTATGACCTCCTGCCACGTTTCCATGCTTTTTTGAACCTGAAAGTCGAAAATGAACAACCTTATAAGCAAAATGTCAGAACCTTGCTCATGAGCATGAAGGTCTAATTCTATACACGGTGTCTGAAACGCCGTTGCGAGCATTTTGTGTTTGTTTTCGACTATTTTTTCACCATAAATGGCATAAGGCAGGTTCAAAGCAAGTAATTAGACTCTGACTGAAACATCAAAATGCATAAAACATTTATGGAATTTACATGTGATATTTACAGACAAATGTTCAAAAAATTAAACGAAATCTAATTATTCACTCTATCACAAATTCACAATGGTTTAGGCCGAACATCTAGGTCCTGTATGTTTTGTTGCAGATCTGTTGAAACCTGCTAACAAATCCAGAGATACTTCAAAGATAACTTCACTAGGGCATAGCAAGGGCTCCGAGGACGCAAAGTTGAAATCTCAGAACCTCCCCTGCAGTCCAGAGACAACTTCACCCGACCTCTACTAGATCTGCGACAGAACCTTCCTGATCGGCTACCCATCATCGCTCACGTGATCCCAGTTACCCACCAACAGACAGGCAGCCTTCCATACTTCCTCATCTCCAGAGTTTGCCAGAAAAATACAGGAATCCTAAGCATCAGACCTCGACAATGAAACATGGAGGCTATCATTCCCATTCTGGCCCGAGGCTAGATCAAGACCATGACCAAGTATCAATGCAGCGCAGCATTTCTGACACTTCACAAAAGCACAGAGATCTAGCAAGGAATAAAGGTAGAACAGTGACCCTGGAGGGAAAAGGTGCCTTTGTCCCTGGAATTAGATGCCTGTTCGACTAGGAGCTTCAGATTCATCCAGGAAATAGAGAGAAATCCGACTGCTATCAAGGTAGAAGACAAGGACTCAGGTTTCTACCAGATCAGAAGCAGAGCGAAGGACCGCATGTCTGTGTCAGTGCAAGATATTTTGATTCACCGTCCCACAGCAAGCAGAGATGGCTGCAAGACTGCAGCAGATAGGGAACACAGATATGAATTTTTCACAAATTTCTACAATTTTTCAGCTGCCACCAGCGAAAGACTGCTGCTGATGTGTCTACCTGGGCTGACCCACCGACAGTGAATGGAATGCAGATGACTGGATTTACAACAACCTCGTCTGGTGTTCACTCACCAAGACACTGTGACTCTCACATTTTCCCAGAGGGTCATGGGTGTTTTCATCTGCAGTACCGCTGATCGTCTGGGATTGTCCTGACAATCAAGTTACAGCCCTTGTCCCTCTGCTACATTGAGGCTGTTGAGCTGACCTGGACAATTTTGGCATCTCAACCTCAACACCGGACGAACAAGGATGCTGACAAGGTACCACATCACCAGGAGTCATGGCAGCATTTAGCGAGGACCCTCCCCAAGTTATGCTGCTCTCCACTGGGATGGCAAGATCTGAGAGATGTCCTGGAATGATTCCTGTACACGTCAGATACTCTGGCGTGTGCTTGTCATCAGGACCACCTGCATATCTGAGGCACCTACTGGGAGTACCGTGATAGACAGCTCAACAGTAACGGCTCAGCAGAGGCTCCAGGTGGGCTGAGGCATTGGGGCTTACTGGAGTGATCACTGCCTTGTGTTTTTACACAACGCCAGCACCAGTGGAGTACATCGGGGAGCTGCAAGCTTCTGGAGCAACAGCTTGACTGAAGGTGTTATCTACCTGGCCTGCAGACACACATTCTAAGAAGTGCTGGTTGGTGCTGTATGGGAAACTGTTTGCAAGGTCAAGACCCACCACAGAGAATCCTTGTTCAGCACTTCAAGGACGTTTTGGACAGATCTTACAAAGACAACCGACAACCCTTCCATCAGACAAATGTTGAATAAAAAGAGAAGAGTGCGGAAATAACTACAGGAAATCCTGAGGTCGGAGAAGCCTCCTAGGCTGACTACCTTGATATGGCTGAGCTTACACGGACGTCCTTGAGACAGACGCCTCCCCGCGGAAAGCCCACTGGAGTCTCCTGGAGCCATTCCATCAGCCATGTGGATGACAGAACCTTGTATTCTACAAGATGTTCATGTTTGCTGAGCAGCTGGATTTACGATTGGAAGAAAAACTGTTGTGAAGCTTTAACGCCTCCAACCTCATCCTAGTACTGTTGTCTGGTACACCCATTGGATGTCATCTACACTTGCTGCAGATGCTCCTGCAAATGATCTGCAGTTCATGAAGGACATGATGAAGTTCAAGAGAACAGATCCACAGATTGCTCAGGCAGTGCTAAAAAAAACTTGAAAACCACAAGTGGTACCTGACACAGGAGGTTGTGCCGTTCGCTCTCTTCGGTAGCAGACTCAGTGACAAACAGAAGCAGGACATTGCTGCCAAGCTGCACGCCACTGAGAAGCCAGATAGCTTCAGACGAGGAAACCTATGTTCCCTCAGGTTACAGCCAAGACGACTCTGGCTGATCTAGTTGGTCCAGAGAGTCATCTTCTGCTTGACACCCTTGGCATTGAGTATGACTGGCTTCTGCAACCTGTGGCGACATGGCCAAGGAGTGATGACTACAGCAAGGCCCTGGAATATGTCAGCAATGTAAAGTAGTGAATGACATTGCTGAGCGGGGAGGTCAAGATGATGACTGATTTCGCAAACATCATTACCACAGATTCTCAGCAAAAACAGTACCTTCTTCAAACTGTTGAATACAACCGTGAGCGATTTGATAGCTTCAAGAAGCAAACTCTGAAAAAATGACTGTGAAGTGTCCTTCTGACATAGACAATAGAGTTTTCTGCCACTTGAAAATAGTTTTTAGAGTCTTTGTCACACATTTTTTGATGTCAAGATTGTAATATTTATGAAATTTATATGAAATTTTCAGAAAATTTTGCTTTTTTTCTGGATATGATGTGTCTTTTTTTCTTGAATGTTTACTTGGATTGTTTTTTCGGGAAATAATATTAAAATGCTTCAATTTGATACCCAATTTGTTGTTCTATCCCAATTGTAACAAAAGTCTCAGGTGAAAAAAAGTCTGGCGGAAGGCAAAATTAGGCGCTTTTTCTACTGTCGCGGGCTTAATATCTTGAGGTCCAATGAGGCAAAGGTTCCTGACATTTTAGCTCAAAATGGTTGTGATTTTCGGCTTTTCCAGGTCAAAAAGCATGGGAAACCTTGCAGGGGGGTATAAAAATAGGAAAAAATTGTTTTCTGAACAGGTCTATTTCATCGGCAAAAACAAGATCAGTGATCTTGGTGTTGCCGACGGATGCTCCACAATCACTTTGATCTACAACCTTGTCCATACAAGCGCTGAAAAGTGATGGGGCAAGGACGCACCCTTGCCTCACTCCTGTATTCACAGGAAAGAAGCTGGATACACCTGCCCCACACTTCACAGCTCTCTCAGTCCCAGAATACAGACCAGTTATCACACCAATAGTCCTTGCAGGAATCCCTCGAAGTCGCAGAAGATCCCAGAGTGACTCACGATGCACTGAGTCAAACGCCTTCTTGAGATCAATATAGGCTGCAAGCATCCCCTGTCGATAAAGTATTGCCTTGCAGTGGTAATATTTATATTGTAGGAAGGAGGAGGTGAAGGCAGGTGTGTAGTGAGAGGAAGGAGTGAGGAGAAGTTCAAACAATAAAAGAAAGAAGTTCAAACAATATTAGGGTTGCCATATCTGAACATTCGCAGTCATCTGGTGAAGCATCAGAGACCTCAGCAGTCTGGGTTCACGCCTGGTAAGTCAACAACGGACCGTATCCTAGCGCTTCGTGTCCTGGTGGAACGCCGACGTGAGTTTCGACAGGGGATGCTTGCAGCCTATGTTGATCTCAAGAAGGCGTTTGACTCAGTGCATCGTGAGTCACTCTGGGATCTTCTGCGACTTCGAGGGATTCCTGCAAGGACTTTTGGTTTGATAACTGGTCTGTATTCTGGGACTGAGAGTGCTGTGAAGTGTGGGGCAGGTGTATCCAGCTTCTTTCCTGTGAATACAGGAGTGAGGCAAGGGTGCGTCCTTGCCCTATCACTTTTCAGCGCTTGTATGGACTGGGTATTGGACAAGGTTGTAGATCAAAGTGATTGTGGAGCATCCCTCGGCAACACCAAGATCACTGATCTTGTTTTTTGCCGATGATGCAGTAATCTTTGCTGAGTCGCTGGAGGTCCTGGTGATGGCTCTCCAGGCGCTGCACGAGGAGGCAAAGCCTTTGGGACTTGAGGTCTCCTGGCTCAAGACCAAGGTCCAGGTGTTTGGAGACTTACTAGATGAAGCAGTACAGTCTGTTCATGCGTGTGGCGAGGACATTGAGATCTTGGAAAGTTTTACATACCTTGGTAGCGCAGTCCATAAAGACGGCGGGTCACGTCAAGAAGTCTTACGGCGGGTTGGCATAGCCCACGGTGTTATGGACTCGCTCAGCGGGAGTATTTGGTGTTGTCGGTACCTGTGCAGGAGGACAAAGATCCGGCTCTTCAAGTCGCTTGTGATCCCTGTCTTACTCTATGGTTGTGAGACATGGACACTAAATAGTGACTTGAAGAGACGAATCAATGCCTTTGGTAATAAATGTCTTCGCAGAATCATGGGGTATCGCTGGGATGATTACGTGTCAATTCAGCGATTGCATGAGACTGCGTGAGACTGAATCGAGGCCTATTACCTGCATAGTCCGTCAGCGCCAACTTCGGCTATATGAGCATGTGACACGCTACCCTGAAACCGATCCTTCCCATCGGGTTGTGTCTGTAGGAGACAATCCGGCGTGGAGGAGGCCAAGGGGGCGCCCACAAGGCTCGTGGCTGGGGCAAGTTGATGTTTCTTGTCGAGAGCTGCTTGGTATGGGAAAGGAGCCTGCATGGGAGCTCGCGCGTGGTGACCCCCGGGAGTGGCATCGTAGGGTGGGCGAGGCGACGCGCCCCTCGGCGTAAGCCCCCAATGATTGATTGATTGATATCTGAACAGCCAAAATTCCGGACGCCTCCACCAACACCCATCACCCAACACTCACTTTGGCCCTCTGACGTTATGTAACCTTGAAGAGTAGACGGTAATTAATATATATATATATATATATATATATATATATATATATATATATATATATATAATATATATATATATATATATAAAATATAAATTATATATATATATATATATATATATATATATATATATATATATATATATATATTATATATAATATATATATATTAATATATATTAAATATATATATATATTAATATATATATAATATATATATATATATATATATATTTTAAATTTAATATATATATTAAATATATATATATATATGATATATAATAATTATATATATAATATATATATATATAGTTTTAAAATATATATAATATATATATAATATATATATATATTAAATATATATATATATAATATATATAATATAATATATATATATATATAATATATATATATATAATATTATTATATATATATTATATATATATATAAATAATATATATATATATTATATATATATAATATATATATATATATATATATATAATATATAATATATGAAATATAAAATATATATATTATTTAAATATATATAATAATATATAATATTTATATTACATATATATATATATATTATATATAATTTTAATAATATATATAGATATATATATATATATAATCATATATATATATATATATATATATATATAATATCATATATATATATCATATAATATATATATAATAATAAATAATTCTATATTATTATATATAAATATATCATATTATAATATACATTTTATTAATAATATATTATATATATTATAGATATATATATATAATATATATATATTATATCATATATATATATATATTATAGATATAATATATATATATATATATATATTATATATATTATCATATTATATATACATATATATATATAATATATATAATATATATATTAATACAGTACAATATATTTAGATTTAAATACATTGGGAGCTTAGACACAGCCAAGAGATCTTTAAATTTTTACAGGATAATTTTCAATTTATTTATGAGTATAATGAAAATAAGATGTGAGACACTGTGCTCTACCAAAAGGCTCCGGTAATTTGCTTAGGATAACTTTCGAAACATGAAATTAAAATAAAATTAAGACAATCTGAGTTGGGGTTCATCTTCGTTATTATTTTTATTTTCATCAGTAGGAGTAAAACCCTAAGAAAAAGAGAGCTTTGGCGTGATGAAGATGTCATATGGATTGTATATTCCCAATGATTTGTTCAGTACTGAAATCTGACCAACCTCGGTCTTATAACTACTTTATTTATATATTTACATCACAAAGGACTGGCCAAGGACACACACAAAAAATGCCCTTGGAAAAAAATGCACTTCTGTTAACTGTGTGTCTTGTCCATCTGATATTCTCTTCTTCACCTCTCCAAAAGGTCTTCTGGTGTCTCCTCTGTTCTCTCCACCTCTCTCATGTCCTGCTCATAAAAAGGATGTCATCAGCATACGCTAAGTAACATCTAACCAAATTTCTTGTTTTTTACAATAATTTAATTTATGTTGGCCCCAGTCAGAGCTTATCTTACTTATTTTTGTGAGAAAAAATATATAATAATAAATTTTTAAAAATATAAAAAGGTATTTGAGATCCGGGGCTATTCATAAAACATTCGGGGCTACAGCCCCCAATGCCCAGGCCTAACTACGCCCCTGTTGTCAAGCCATAAAATTACGATAAGTAACTGAATATACCAAATTAGCTAGTCGAAAAGGATACTAAACAGGTCATATCTATAAAATACTGCTTATATTCACTAAAAATCATTTAATGATACCCAAATTACAATAGAAATTACGTTCTGGGTCTCAAGGGTTAAACGTAGAAGGAAAAAAGAAAAAAAGGATATAAATAAAGATAATAATAAAAATATAAAAAGCTTAGCATCTAGATAAACCCTGGCAGTACAGCGTATGTAATAACATCGTAGCGTAATAATGTCATGATACCCGCACTCTCAAAGGCAATGGTGTTTACGAAAAATAGAGTAAATAGAGTAAAGTAAATATGAAGTAAATATAATAGTAAAGTAAATATATAAAGTAAATATAATAGTAAAGTAAATATAAAGTAAATATAATAGTAAAGTAAATATAAAGTAAATATAATAGTAAAGTAAATATAAAGTAAATATAGTAGTAAAGTAATAGAGTAAATAGAGTAAAGTAGCGATAGAAAAATACACCTGCCTTTATTTGCCCAAAAGAAAAGATTCCGAGAAATAAATATAAATGCAAGAAGTTAAAACAACGTAGCAAAATAAGATCAGATTCTAAGAGACGAGATAGATACAAAAGTAACAATAACAAAATAATTCATACATCAACAACACAACAACAACAACAACAACAACAACAACACAAACAACAACAACAACAACAACAACAACTATGAAAATAATAATAATGATAATCACAGCAACAACAAAAGCACAAGAAGGAGAGAGACAAAGAAAAAGAAGAAAATCAAAAGGAAGATGGAGAGAAGCAAAAAAACAAGAAGTGAGCTCGTATTTCAAAACACTTGCAAACAAACACAATATTTAATTCTCGACATCACTGCCCTTCAACAACAATATTTTTTACCTTGAAACAACAAAATTCTTCAAATAATTAATATATTTCTCTGATGAAAATATTGTTTTTTTCTAAAAGTGGTATCATCTTCGGGATATTTTTGAAGTTTTCTCGATTTTTTTGTCTTAGGAATTTTCAACAACAATATTAAATTCGGATCACCTGAAGATCCGTCACCCCAGGATGTCCACCTGAAGATCCGTCACCCCAGGATATCCCACCTGAAGAACCGTCACCCCAGGATATCCCACCTGAAGAACCGTTACCCCAGGATATCCCACCTGAAGATCCGTCACCCCAGGATATCCCACCTGAAGAACCGTTACCCCAGGATATCCCACCTGAAGATCCGTCACCCCAGGATATCCCACCTAAAGAACCGTCACCCCAGGATATCCCACCTGAAGAACCGTTACCCCAGGATATCCCACCTGAAGATCCGTCACCCCAGGATATCCCACCTGAAGATCCGTCACCCCAGCCCACAGGCCACAGTGAATGTAATATATAAAATTAGGATAACAAATATATTCCTTTGTGTTATGCATCTTTTTGTGAAAGTTTAAAGAAAAAATTCAGAGTAATATACAGTGTTCCAAAATACAAAATACATTATACTTTACTCAGTATTCCAAAATACAGTACATTTATTTAGTGGATTTATACTTCAGGCAGTCTTTTGTTTGGCCTTTCCCCAGAAAACCATCCTTCGATCTGGAGTATTTTGTCCAATTCATCCAGTTATCACAAGTAACACACTTAACTTCACGCTTTAAAAGTCTGTTTTGTTGAAGCCACCGAATAACTATAGTGGAATCACCACACAACAGTGGTAGGACGCTATGGTTTGGAAGGTATTGCGTGCCAGGGTCCACTGACTCCTATGACTATTTTTTTTTTATCCCACTTATTGTTATATAGTCCTCTTACCTGACTGGAGGGTCCTGACTCCTCCCTTTTACCCATTTGACCTGACCTCACTTGGAAGGTGAAGTCAGGTCAGGTCTTGACCCCACCTGAAGAACTGTCACCCCAGGTGTTGCCACCTGAAGAACCGTCACCCCAGGATATCCCACCTGAAGATCCGTTACCCTGCCAAACTCTGGGGTGACGGATCTTCAGCTGTTTCTTCAGTGATCCTTAAATTCTTACGAGCACCTCCTTTGCCTCCTTCCCCTACTTTGTCCCTCCCAACCCACCCACCCACCTACAATAGCGCCTCTGCCTCCTTTACCTCTCTTGTCCAACCCCCCCCCCCTACCCACCTACAATACCTTCCCCCACCTATCGCCCCCCACCCACAAACACACACACACAACCGGTTATCTAAACTTCCCCACCTAACATTCCTCACAAAATATCAACACATCTCGAAGTACAGTCTGACACTTCACGTCACTTCAATCTCATACCTGTCTTCCCTATTGTACACATCTTCCCATACGCTATACGGCTATACCCTTGCCTTCCCTTGCCTTGCCTTGCCTAAAGTTGCCTTGCCTCTCTCTATGTCACTTAAAAAAAACAGGGTGACGAGCGGAAGACAAGAGTTGCCAATACGGAAAATGACCACGCAGGAGGATATACGTACTCATAGACCAGACAGGTATGGGATTGAAGTGACGTGAAGTGTCAGACTGTACTTCGAAATGTGTTGATATTTTGTGAGGAGTGCTATAAAAAAAACACTCCTATATAAAAGTTATAGTTGGGAAAGTTTAGATAACCGGTTGTGTGTGTGTGTGTTTGTGGGTGGGGGGCGGTAGGTGGGTAGGTGGGTAGGTGGGTAGGTGGGTAGGTGACGAGCTACAATAGGAAAAGAAAGAGAGAGAGAGAGAGAGAGAGAGAGAGAGAGAGAGAGAGAGAGAGAGAGAGAGAGAGAGAGAGAGAGGTTTTTCCCACCTACAGACAGTGGAAGATGATAAAATTTCTTAAATATACATGCTTATATTATTTCTCTTTCTGCGTCGTATGTAGAGTGAAATTAGGAAATAATAATAATAATAATATAATAATATGAAGAAGAAGACTAAATATAATAGTGACGTTAATGATAAAAGTAATAATGATCAGTGGAGTTATTGAACGGATTTCGGTAACAGTAGTAGAAAAAGTAAAAGTAGCAGTGACAGTAACGCAGTCCAACACTATTATTATACTATACAGCCAACAATACACGTGACCTTCAACGTATAATAACACACACACATACACACACACACACCCACACACAATGGCTATCTCATGATACTTGTTTATGATTCACGACGCTCTCTGACACAACACTGAAAATAAACAAACAGATTAAAAGAGTACAAAGCGACAGGGAAGCAAGTAGAAGGTGAAAACGAGAGAGAGAGAGAGAGAGAGAGAGAGAGAGAGAGAGAGAGAGAGAGAGAGAGAGAGAGAGAGAGATAATCTACACATTCCTGTAAAGTCAAAGATAGTTTTCAGTAGTCCAGCTGAAGTTCCTGACTGTAATACCTATAAGAATTCAACAATAAAGTAAAAAATAAAATAAAAAGAGAGAGAGAGAGAGAGAGAGAGAGAGAGAGAGAGAGAGAGAGAGAGGAGAGAGAGAGAGAGAGAGAGAGGGAGAGAGAGAGAGAGAGAGAGAGAGAGAGAGAGAGAGAGAGAGAGGAAACCATGGTCCAATGACTCTAGTGTACTAAAGGATAATGGAAGGGACGTTAGAGCAGGCTGGAAGGCTATGACAAAGGGATGGGTGGAAACTAGAAAGGAAGAAAAAGAAACACTAATAACAGAAGACGACGTACTAAACCGAGGCCACCGAGATGAGGCCACCGAGATGAGGCCACCGCTAATTTATGCATGCTTTTCTGCATTTCATGCATTTCTTTTGTGTTTTACGATTTTTTATTTGATAACATTATAGAACAAACATTTCCGAAGATAACAGTATATCTTTTATACTGATAAACATTATATTAGGTAGGTAAACTTGTACGGGGAGCGGAGCGGGTGGGATCTAGATGGTGTGACGTCACGGGCGGGCGATGTATCAGACCTTGTCATCTCGGTGGCCACGAGTAAACCCTATGCCAGGATGTAAAGAAACCAAAAAAAATATGAAGGTTAAAGGAGTGAAATATAATGAAGGGTTTGAGGATAAAGGAAGGACGGGATAGAATAGAAAATAAGAGATAAGAAAAGGCAGGTAGAGAATAAAGGACAGAAATAGGAGAGATGGAAACTGAGGTAAGCAGGAGAAAAAACAGGATATGAAGAGATAAAGAAAACATTATGAATGAAGAAAGGTTAGGGAAATGAGAGGAGGAGAGGAGGAGGAGGAGGAGGAGGAGGAGGAGGAGGAGGAGGAGGAGGAGGAGGAGGGACGAAATTGGAAGGTGGGAAATTTAACAAGGAAAGGAATAGGGAAGAATATGAGGTGTGAAGGGAAGAAGAGAGGGAAGAAGAGAGGGAACAGAATAGAAGGAAAGGATGGGAACGGCAAATTTAAGACCGACCAGATAAAAAGTAAATGGGAAGGCAGGCTAGAGAAGAGGTGAAGAGAAGAGAAGAGGTAAAGAGAACAGAAGAGAAGAAGAGGTGAAGAGAAGAGGTGAGAAGAGAGGGGAAGAGGTAAAGAGAAGAGGTGAAGAGAAGAGAAGAGAAGAGAAGAGAAGAGGTGAAGAGAAGAGGTGAAGAGAAGAGAAGAGAAGAGAAGAGGTAAAGAGAAGAGGTAAAGAGAAGAGGTGAATTAGAACAGTAATCCATGCATGTATGTTAAATTAAGCTAGCTATAATCTACACATTCCTGAAAAGTCAAAGATAGTTCTCAGTAGTCCAGCTGAAACTCCTGACTGTAAAACCTATAAAAATTCAACAATAAAGTAAAAAAAAAAAAAAAAAAAAAAAACAGGTGAAGAGAAGAGAAGAGAGGGGAAGGAGGAGAGAGAAGCAAAGCAGTCAACCTTTTCTCCTGTGGGTGACGAGGCTAGGAGGCCGTGAAGGTTGTGAGTACGATAAACAGGTTAACTCTAACTCTCTCTCTCTCTCTCGCTCTCTCGCTCTCTCTCTCTCGCTCTCTCTCTCTCGCTCTCTCTCTCTCTGTCTCATCAGCCAAGCACGCCTCACTGCCACTTCCCTGGCTGTCAGGTGTTTATGCTACGCTCGGGGATTTTCAAGAGATAGGTGTTTGAACTGTGCTTGGGGTTACCGAGGGAAGGTTACATACACTGTGGAAAACCGGATGTCATGGTCGGTTTTTTGTCCCCAATCAAGCCTTCTTAGCCCCCACAAGCCTATGAGAGGAAGTGGATCGCTGAGGAGACGAGCATCGGTGGAGCAGATTGTTTTCGTGGCATTTTTGTGCTTGCGGTTACATTTTTCGGTGAGGGCCGGGTGAGCACACACGCGAGGCCGAGGTGGAATTAACTACACCACACGCTGCGGTAGAGTGTCGTTATGAATATTTAGTCAAGGTAGGGACCCTGGGTTTAGTTAGACGATGTGGAGGCTTTGGGGACAAACAAGCGCACTGCTGTAGTTCAAGAGAGAGATGCTTAATATGACAGTGAGGTTTGTTTTTTTATTTTTTTTATTTACATCTATTACAGTTTGACAGAAGAAAAACAAAAAACAAACAAACAAGGGATAGAAACCAAATAGAAAATAAAGAGTATAACAAAAATATACATATACATACATACACATGAGGTGTGTTACATAATGATGTATTTGTATATTATGCACTGTACACTTTCATGCCTTGAAGTCTAAACCTGTCTCGCGCGCCCACCTGGTATTCCCTCACATGCCTCGACGTACACTCTTAGAAAAGAAGGGTAGGAAAAGGGTAGAAAAAGGGTATTTGTAGTGATGAAATACTGCTACCCTTTTTCTACCCTTACAAATATACCCTTTCGGATCGACGCAAATATACCCTTTTCCAACCCTATCGTCTAAGAAGGGTAGATAAAGGGTAGATGAAGGGTATAATCGGCAGCATCTACCCTCTAGCCTGGACATTGGGTTCAAAAAGGGTAGTGATGGTGCGATGTAACAATTCTACCCTTAATATACCCCTTATTTCTGAGAGTGTATGTGAGTATTTACATGGGAAAGTCCTTCAATGCATACTACTATTAGTCCCTGTTTTCAAATACAATGTAACATCATTGTACTACATGTAAGTGCTTTGGGAAGTGCCGCCCTTTCTTTGTGTTGCATTTTGAAACAGGAGAATATTCCATTTACTTATATTCCATAACAATAATTATAAGTACCGAAAGTTTCGTGTTCACTTCTTGACTTACATTTCTAGGGCTGAGAACAAGAAAGGCCAATGTCACAAATCTATGTTTTGAGAAAAATGCGTTTGAAATATTGCATCCTTCATCATTGCATCAGGTAATAACAGCAGATGCAAGATTTTTTTTTCATTAATTACTTAGATTATAACCTATCATTTCTTGCAATGATAGATACATACATTTCCAGTTCGGTGGTGGACTTATCTAAAATTAGCCATTTTTTGACACTGGCCCTTCTAGTTCTCAGCCCTAGATTTCATACTGACCTTGAAATGTATCTATTTTCGTATCATTCCGTACGAGAAAAAGAGTAGAACGTATTACCTCTCTACACTATGAAGGCCAAGGATCGACCACCTCCTTTCCTCTGCACTTTCACCTGTGACCATGAACCTTGCTTGGCTCAGCGCTGCTGTGCCAAACGGGTTGCAGGTGTCGTTGCCTCCACTCCGTTACCTACGCTCACTAGTCGTTGCCCTTGTTTCCTCGTACCTAAAGTAACTGTCTCTGGTACCCTGCTCGTACCCCCCTCCCCCCCGTTAACATTTATAAATACCGAATACTCTGACGGGCTTTCTACTTAGCCCGTGCTTTTCAGGATATACAATAAGGGATAAAAAGAAAAGAAAAGAAGTGTCAAACGCAGGTGATGGCTTGTCCGCTCCACGTGTAGGTAATGGTGTGACGCAGGCAGAGCATTTAAAGAGACTTCACCCTAAAGGAAGCTCCCTCTTATTTCCGTCAGAATGAGAGAGAAAAAGAGACAGAAAAAGAGACAGAAAAAGAGAGAAAAAGAGAGAGAGAGAGAGAGAGAGAGAGAGAGAGAGAGAGAGAGAGAGAGAGAGAGAGAGAGAGAGAGAGAGAGAGAGAGAGAGAGAGAGAGAGAGAGAGAGAGAGAGAGAGAGAGAGAGAGAGAGAAATCCCTATATATAAACTCTGACGGGCTTTCTACTTACCCCGTGCGTTTCTCTTTTAATTAACCCCTTGAGACCCAGAACGTTATTTCCATTGTAATTTGGGTACCATTAGACAATTTTAATTAATATAAGCAAGATTTTATAGATATGACCTGCTTAGTATCCTTGTCCTCTAGCTAATTTGGTTTATTTCGTTATTTTTCGTAATTTTATGGCTAACAACAGACATATTGATATAGCAAAGGAAAGATCTGGGCCTCAAGGGGTCTAAGGAAAGCAATAGGAAAATATAAATAAACTCCATCTCATCTTTTTCGCCCTCCCTTCCCTTCATTAATTCCTTTCCTCGTATCATTCCCACCCTCTCATCCTCCCTTGCTAGTTGCTACGCCACACAATTACTGTGATTATGGAACAATAACTTTAGGTGCGCCATCACGTCCTCTGTAACCATCAAAACAAACTTATACTGTTACACTGTATCACTACCATGCAGCTTCTTGACCTAAGACATCCACTCATATGGGTCGTCACATGCACCACTATAGTTTTTTTTTCTTACGTGGGTAAAAATCCTGACCCTTTACTGCTTACTGACTGATATTTGATGCCAGAAGAAGGGAATAGTACGGTTCTTCTAAATTTCAGCTGTATTTTATCAGAGTTAACCATATTATCAGGTAAACATAGGCATACTTTTAAGCATGAGACCTTAAGATAGAATGGAATTTTTGCCTCGTTAAAAAAAATAGACTATAGGGAGTGTATACCCTGGCATGACACACGGATCGTCTCCCACCCCTATAGTATTCTTTTTAACCAGGCGAAAATTTCATTCTATCTTAAGGTCTCATGCTTAAAATTATGCCTATATTTACCTGATAATATGGTTAACTATGATAGAATACAACTGAAATTTAGAAGAACTGTAGTATTCCTTTCTCCTGGCATCAAATATCAGTCAGTAAGCAGATTTTTCGACTTTTGTCAAGATTTTTCGATTCTTAAAAAAAAAAACTGAGTAAACCGCTGCCCTCCTTCACCCTCCATCCTCCCTCCGTAATGGCATAAAGGTAAGCGTATGTGTTTGTTTGTAGATCATTAGTAAGCATTAGTGTTATTGTTACTCATACGTCACTGGTGGGTAGTGAGGCGACGTGAACGTATCCTTGTTATATTAAAATCATGTTTGTTCTATTCTTTACGATAATGTTGCCTTCGTTAATTCCTTCGCACTCATGTTTTCTTCCCTCCATTTTTTCTCACTAGTAAAACTGTCACAATCGTCAATTATAACAACAACATCGACACTTACGATAATGACCCCCTCCTTCACACCCATGTTCCTCCCTACCATTTTTTTTCACTATTAACCCCTTCACGCCCAGATCTTTCCTTTGCTATAAAAAATCGTATGTTGTTAACCATAAAATTACGAAAAGTAACTGAATGTATCCAATTAGCTAGTCGGCAAAGATACTAAACAGGTCATATCTATAAAATATTGCTTATACGTAGTCACTAAAAATCGTCTAATGGTACCCAAATTACAATGGAAATTACGTTCTGGGTCTCAGGGAGTTAAAAATGTCACAATCGTCAATGATAACAACAACATGGACACTTACCTTTTCTTTGCTTTAGTTCTGCTACGGCATCACCTTCAAAGGCCTTATTCTCCATCTTGAGTCAGGGTAAGTCTTTGTCTCTTTGGCCATACACTTTCTCCTTGGCGCACTTTCTTTACTCTCTCTGCTCTTACAGTGCTTGAGGAGGATGCAATTAAAATTCAGTTCTTGTTATTTTCTCACTGCTATGAATAATAAGTGTCGCACATTTTGTTTTGTTGTCCAGTGCAGTGGCTCCTTGGTCTTCAAACGCGTTGGTTAGCTCACGTTTCCACATCTGCAAAATGACAACAATGCACGTACAAGTATTTGCTTGGGAGACATGATGGAGGGAGTGACAGGGATTGATTGATTTAATGCCAAAAAAAGGGGAATGTGGAGTGACAGGGAGCAACAGTATACTGAATAAGCTTTGTTTCAATCATTATTGCCCTAAAAAAAAAAAAAAAATAGATATGGAAAATTCGTACATTCAAAAAGGATGTTTTTTTTTTTTTAATTCACATTTTCGTTCCTATTATCATTCAACATTTTGGGTAAACAATGTAAGTCTTGTTTTTATCTCACCTAAGAGACAATTCATGTATGAGCGAACTAAGAAAGATATTGAACGAGAGAAGAATGAAGGCGTGTTTCGCAAGCCTAGATATTTTCAATATTTTTCACACACGACTAAGAAACTGCACCAATTATCACGTAGCACCGTAACAAAGTGGTGCAATGCATGTACTGATGACTGTGCTGTACTGAGAGGCCACACAAGAAAGCAACATCGATAAGCGATATAACAAGACAAAACCACGAGCACCGATGGCACCGACACCGAAGACGGCTACTGCTCGCATTAATCCCTCCCCACATACACACACCTACAACCAAGGATAATATAATTATATTATATACTATAGGCGTTTTCTGCGGGGGATTTTTGGTTGCAACCGGAAAATTTTCGGTTGCAAACGGTCACAACAACAACAACAAATGTTTGCGGGTCGGGCCAATCATCTTCCCTGGATGGTTGAACAGGGATCGAAATTTGAGCAACCGAAAAATTTTCGGTTGCAATCAGGATCCCCGTAGAAAACGCCTTATGTTTGTTTGCTTTATTGCCTCCAACCAAGACACCGCGGCGTTACCGCTAAGCACTCGTAATCCCGTCCATAAAACGCTCTCTTATTGACTTCTTTGATCTTTACCGGGATAGAATATATCCAGATTAACTTCACGCACACCAGTGGAGGGACAGATGAAAGTCACAGTTATGGCTCGCCAATCCTTGCTGGAAATAATATGAATGTACACGTAAACATATCTATATATTTTCCCTCTCAGATGATTTCACCCAAGATCCTCTCCTGATCCTCCCTTGGATATGGTTGTAAGTTCAGTATTCTACTAGGTTGCTCTGTGTCTGTACACACACACACACACACACACACACACGTGCGTGGCAGCACTGGCAGGCAGAGTGAAGTGAAAGCTCCTGCTTGACACCTCGTCCTGCTTGCAATGGAAACAGGAGAACAGTAATATGGACATACGCCCTAACGACCACATTAAATCGCATGCACGTAGGCTACACCAATGTATCCTCTGACTCCTCTCCTTCATAGTAGGGCTGGGCGAGAACCGGTTTTGGAACCGGTTCCGACGGTTACGCCACGACTAGCTGGGAACCGGTTCCGATTCTGGAACCGGTTCCGCCTTAACGGTTCCTCAGTAATCTACATGACTTGACGGTAGCTATCAGTGGCGTACCCAGAAATTTGAAAAGTGGGGGGCCAAACAAAACAAAACGGTTATACAAAAGTCGTGTTTTCACGGAAATAAGGGGAAGAAATTATTTTTTTTGTGTGGATTAGGTAGGTAGGTATTTTGAATGAACATTCAACATACTTATGCAAAGAAAAAATGAGTCTGGACGAATACTTTAATATAAATAAGTTATATACTGGCAAGGATAAAAAAAAAAATCGTTTAAAAAATGTTTTTCGTTCGATGAATATATTTATTTATTATTATTTATTCTTTGCAAAAGGGGGGGGGGGGCATGGCCGCATGCCCCACCCCCCCTTAGCCTAGGTACGCCACTGCTAGCTATCATGACGCTCGTGTCCTGCCTCTAATTAAGCCGGCCACACACACACCGGCGCGGCCTGTCCGGCCGACGAAAAGGGGCGTGGCTAGAGGCGGCCGGTGTGTGTGTGGGGGTGTATCCGGCGGGGCCTGTCGCAGCGGCCGGATGAAAATCAGTCGGCGCTTGAAAATTCCGTCCGGCGCGGCCTGCCGCCTGCGTGTGTATGTGTGTGGGTGCCTTTCGGCGCGGTCCGCCCCTCGCTCGGCCAGATAATGACTAATTGTACCAGTAATAATTGTAATTATGATAATATAGGTATTATATATGACGTATTATATATAGTAGTACGTATTATATATAGGTATTATATATGGCTGCACATGCCAGCCATCACCAACAAGCAGAGCTGGGACTACCGAATGAAATTCGGTATTTCGGTATTTCGGTACTACCGGCGGTAGATTTATCTACCGCTACCGAATCTCGGTACAAACCTACCCTACCGATACCGATACCGAATGGATCTACCGAACGAATTTTCTTCGGTAGAATTGAATTGAAGTTGGAAAAATACGCCAATAGATGGCACCACAATTTTGTTTACTAGTCAGTCAGCTGATGGATTCGGGACCGGTTGGTTCTGTTGCGGAGCTCCACATTTTGAACGCTACTACCGAATTACTATCATACTTTGAGGTGAGTAAAAATTATACAGCGTTTCAACTAACATTAGTCTATTGTTATATAACTTCTTTGAATGTCTATGCAGTTTTGTAAGAAAATAAAAAATATAGTTGGCCTGTGCAATATATGGCACAACACGAGTGTCCACTGGAGTGTGGCAAAAAAAAATTACGTTGAAAATGTGTGCCATATAATGATATATCGATGATATATGGAACAGTAACCAAGGCAAATAGCAAATACTTTCAAATGAATGTACCAATGTTATAGTTAATTATAAATGAGTTTTTTCGGAATCAATGTAGATGTATTGTAGTGAATCTAGTTACCTAACTGATATGCTTTTGCTACTCTTGTTAGCAAATTTTATACTAATAGTCATAGATATTGTGATAAGTTTATTAGTTTTTTTACGCTTAAAAGGTCTTTATAAGCTTTAAAACATTAAAAAAATGGTTGCGAAAGGCTCAGAAATACTAAAATAAATGCTTTAAAGGCTCTAGAATGTAGTTAAAGGCTTAAAATAGGTGTTTTATGGGCTCTAGAATGTATTAAAAGGCTTTTAAAGGTGTTTTTTTTTTATATATAACGGTTTTTTTTAAATCTACCGAACCGAAATACCGAAATACCGAAGCAGTCGGTATATTTTTTGGAAATCTACCGCAATACCGAACCGAATGGCCCGTTTTCATCTACCGAATACCGATACCACCGGTAGAAAAAATCTACCGAATCCCAGCTCTGCCAACAAGTCATTTTCGGACAGCGGATTCATGTTGTCACCACGGTGGTCCGACGTGTACTGTATATTTTCATGAGGCGGCCGGTGTGTGTCTGGGTCTCGTCCGGCGAACGATGCCTCGCCACTTTTTGTCGGCCGGACAGGCCGCGCCGGTGTGTGTGTGGCCGGCTTAACGTAGCTGTGTAACGTATTTTCAGCATTTGTTTGTTTGTTTGTTTAGAGGATAATTCCTCAGAGCCATAGTAATCTACCGCTGCAGCTTAGTGTTGGTCGAAGCCACCACCCCGGGAGGCGGCTCACAAACCCCTGGCTAACACCCGGTACCCATTCACTGCTGGGTGGACAGGGGCTCGGGTTTTAAGAAAGACCACCCATCTATCTTCGCTCCGCCCGGGGATCGAACCCGGGACTTCACGGTTGTGAGCCGAGCGTGCTAACCACTACACTACGAAGTACCCATAAATAGTAGTAGCATAGTAACCAAAACTGTGTGAAAACTGAATACAGAAACTAAATGTCAAATAATGTGCTTGATAGTATATTATGCGCATACGATCACGTCTCTGGTAATGAGGAAAATTTGTTGCACTAAATTTGAAATTATACTACCAACAATAACACTATATTCGCCACTGCACTAATGTCGCCTGGCGTCATATACGTATTATTATTTTTAGCATCACTACAGACTTGTGTATATATATATATATATATATATATATATATATATATATTATATATATATATATATTATATATATATATATATATATATATATATATATATATATATATATGTGTCAGTGAAGAGGCATGCACACTTTTCACAGTAGTTTATTATTATGAACGTCACACTATACATGTCTTCAGTGGCACATACAAGTCTGTAGTGATGCTACAATTCGTAATATATTGTGCCTGGCGACATCACTGCAGTTGGCGACTTCACTGTTATCTACGGTAGGAAACAACAGAACAAAAAGACAGAATTGTAGTTTTGTATTCACTCTGGAACATGTATTAACAGTGGCGACTCCTGGCAGCCGGGGAGACCAGGTGGAACCGGTTCCGGACCGGTTCCAACGATTCCGAGTGTATGGAACCGGAACCTGCGGTTCCAAAATTAACGGTTCCTGCGCAGCCCTACTTCATAGGCCTGGTTCACACTTCACGTATTTGCTACGTCCGTCTTGTTATCGTGACGTCACGATGACGTTACCTCGTCTCATTGGTCGATCACTCCCGCTCGCTCATATCAGAAAACATTGCAGTATAAAACCTCCTTGCTTTCCTTACTTCCTCCCTTTTGTACCCCATGACACACCTATTACTCCCTTCACTATATCCCCCTTCACTCCCTGGCCTATCTATATAGCGCTACAATCCCCTGACAACAGTCTATTGCAAAGATTACAAGTGGAATCTGTATAGCGGGGTCCACAAGTGTTTCCACATATCGAAGTCGTGGCGCTATTTTTCAAGTCACTAATAATTACTACCTATTGCACGGTCTATAGAGGGTGTTGGTGGCGTAGCGTGATGCTGTAGGAAGGATGGTATATAGTAGCTATTAGAGGGAACCGTGAGAGGGTTAGAACTAGATAACACGAGAAATAACGCATTAAAATATACAGAGGTAGTGGTGGTGGTCGAGCTTACAATCAAGCAGCGGTGCCGCTGTTCCGCCTTCAAGCAGCGGGGCACAATATTTTCACATCAAGTATGTCTTCCATTACTAATATTGTCTTCCAGAATCACTGATAATAAATATATTTTAAATCAGACCTTGGAAACAGCATTATTTTGATATTGCAAAACTTAGTTACGTATAATGTTCTATAGATTGTGGCACCACGTACCGCTCACGCAGCGCGCCAAAAGATTCAGGCCCGTACCGAGAGTCATGACGGTAGGCGGTAGAACGACGAACGGCAGACCTTCGCTTACCATAAGACGTATAAAAAACCCTGTAATTTTGGAACGAAGAGCAGGGACGCGGTGGCGGTCAAGGTTGAAGACACGGCTATCCCCGTGTCTTCGCCGCAACCTTCGATGAATTTTTATTACATTCCTAAGCTGGAGGGATTAAGAGATATGTTAAAAATTTTCTTGCCAATATGTATTTAAGTATAAGTATAAGATTATTAGGTATTACATATGCGGCAATAAGTGATTTTAGTGATAATAATTAAGGAGGTTCAGGATAGAGGGGTGGATAGTGGCTTGAGCCGTCGCCATCATGAAGGTCGCTGCCAGAACCCGCCAGGACGGTTCTCTTACCGCATATGTTCACATGAGCGGTAGAGAAACTTACGTATACACGCCTCTACTGTTAATTAACTTCATTAAATATATATTTCACCAACTTCATAGCCGATCGCAACGTTTCTGTTGATGTTTTTGATGAGTATAAGGGCAAATTCGTATTATACACTATTTTAGTCGTACGGCTGGCTACGCAATTTGAAGCAGCACTGTTGCCACTATATTGTCGCAGGCGCGAGATCTCAACCAACCTCCGATGTCGACTCTCGGTAACAAATGGAAGGTTTGCCGTTCGTCGCTACCTCGCTGTTCGTCCCTCTACCGCCTTCAACTCTCGGTACGGGCCTCAGAGCCTCCGATTCTTTTGCCTCGAGACGCACGTCTTTCAAGGTCACACAAGCAGGAAGTGACATCACGATGACGTCTCGTTGGCAAGACGGACGTAGCAAATACGGGAAGTGTGAACCCCGCAATAGTCTTTGGACGTGATGGCCACTAAAGCCTTGTGGGCGAGGCACGCCAGGTGCATGCTGGCGCCGCGGTGACCTGCCATTAATGAGCCCATCTCCAAAACGGTAACAGGAAGGTTCGACGGTTTGCATTTTCGACTACACCGTCGAAACCTCTAACATAGTGCATCGTCGAACCTTCCAATTCAGTGCCGTCGAACCCTCTCATTCTTTTCCTTCATAATATTTTAGGCCTTTCATCATGCAGAATTTTACATAAAACGTACATGTAAATGTATAAATGCATGAAAATACGAGAGTACCGATATGCAGTGTAACAAGCTACTGTATACCATTATAATAATAATAATAATTATTATTATTATTACTACTACTATTATGGCTTATGATTATTGTCTAACAATAATCCGCCAACTACACCACCACGACCAGAGCTCACTCAGTGGTCTACACCACCCACTTCACACTTTACACCGGCCAAGCGACAGCGCCTCGTCTCGTTATCACCAACACCTTGCTATCAACCGCTGAATTCCACTGCTGCAGCTTTGTACTCAAGTTTTGCATTGTGATGAATCAAGTTTCAATAACAGTGAAACATTACGTATAGCAGGTAACCCAGTCACTCCTGAACTTATTCCACCTACAGCACCAACACCACCACAGCATTTAGAGAGAACTGCAACTCCGAAATGCCAGTGGTCGCTGGCAGTTTTAACTCACAATTTGGTGAAAAGTTGGTCAACTTGAAAGAAAAATATGGGCTTATTCCACTGCATCTAAAACACACAAGTATAATATTAAGAAGGATTTTCTGCTACATGTATATTGTATAGGTGCCTGATTCTGTAAAACATTGTATATAACCAAATAACCAAGCAGGTTATAGTTGAGGAGGCGAGATAAATGCTACTCTATGATATTATATAGTCAATAACGAATGTTTAGAAGTTATCTATACCTAGGCAGTCATATTTTCCTGTTATTATTGTGTATCAATCAGATAGAAAGCCTGGAAGTGCAATGAGTCGACGCGTGAAGTGGCAATGTTTTGATTCAATCTCCCCGCCACCACTCCCCGCCGCGGCACGTCGCCTCCAGAATTATAACCTACATTGTCGCAGCAACAAGCCGATTTCGGCATTCTTTATTCTTCGTTTTTCCAAGGCATTGCTTATTGTATTTTGACAAGCGTTTGCCAGATGCAGCAGTACTGTCTTAGAAAACAGTGTGAACATCGCCCAAATTTTACATGCCACAATATACATGTAAAAAATATATTAAGCTTTGCTACTCGAGGCGAGTAATTTGCATTAAATTGCTATTATAGAACGTTCCATCGTAATGCATGTCATCCATATAATTAGTAGAACAACAGAAGAACTATATTTTTTGGTATTCAGATGCGGTGCATCAATGTTTATCGCGAAATTAATTTATGAAAAATATTAGTCGCGGAGCCAAAACACAGTAGACCAACCTTTGAGTTAAAACTGCCAGCGACCACTGGCATTTCTCGAGTTTCAGATCATTGGAATTGTTAGCTACATATATCAATTAAAGTTTTCCAGATGTGACACTCTTCCCTATCATAACACTGGGGAACAATTTGAAAGAAAAAAAATTGTTGAGTTAGATTTTTGAGCTTATTTAGACTAAAATTGGCATGCTGATTCCAAATCTGTAGTCAGTTTTTTTCTAGCACGTCAAGTTTTTTCTCCACAGCTTACCCTTCAGATAAGCAAAATTCCTCCTCTTTTTTTTATTTTGACATTCACGAGGATTCAGTTCGTAGGGGATTTGATCAGCACGAGTTGAATGATTTAGCACGTGATTTGGGCCTATCCAAAAAAGCTTCAGAAATACTAGCATCAAGACTGAACGAGAAAAACATACTTGAACAAGGAGTGAAGGTATCATACTTTCGAACCAGAGAAAGTACATTTCTGCAGTACTTTCGAAGTGCCAGCGGTTTTGTGTTTTGCCATAACATTCCTGGTTTACTGAAGGAATTAGGGCTTTCAATCTACAATCCAAATGAATGGCGATTGTTTATTGATAGCTCAAAGCGGAGCTTGAAGTGTGTCCTTCTACACAATGGCAATTTGTTTGGCGCAGTCCCTATTGGGCATTCGGTCTGTCTTCGTGAAGAATATGGAGATGTAAAGAGAGTCATTGAGTTATTGCAATATGACAAACACAATTGGATCATCTGTGTTGACCTTAAAATGGTGTCCTCCCTTCTTGGTCAACAACGTGGATACACAAAGTATCCCTGCTTTCTCTGTATGTGGGATAGCAGAGCTCGAGAGAAGCATTGGGTTCAGACGAATTGGCCTCCGAGATCTGATCTTAAACCTGGAGATCCTAACATTGTACATGAGCCACTTGTTGACAGGAAGAAAATAATATTCCCACCTCTGCACATAAAACTAGGTCTCATGAAACAATTTGTAAAAGCATTGTCAACTGATGGCGACTGTTTGAAGTACATCATCTTGGCATTTCCTGGACTGTCAATTGAAAAAATCAAGGCCGGTGTGTTTGATGGTCCACAAATTCGACAGCTCATCAAAGATGAACATTTCAACGGTACTATGTCAGACCTTGAAAAGAATGCTTGGCTATCATTCAAAGACGTCTTCAAGAACTTTCTTGGAAATACACGTGCAAGTAATTACACAGAAATTGTTCAGAAACTATTGGAGAGCTACAAAGCGCTTGGTTGCAACATGAGTATTAAAGTACATTTTTTGCATAGCCATCTTGCCAACTTTCCGGAAAATCTTGGTGCTGCTAGCGACGAGCAAGGTGAACGATTTCACCAAGATTTGAAGGTTATGGAAGAACGTTACCAGGGATGTGCATATGATGGCTGACTATTGTTGGAGCATCAAACGCGATAGTCCTCAAGTTGAACACTCCAGACAAAGCTACAAACGTAAATTTTTACCTTAACCTGCACACAATTATAGCCTTATCCTTTCTAAAAACATGATAATGTTAAATAAACATTCTATTCATGCCTATTTCTTTCATTTTTTCATTGTATGTTAACATTTGCAACTTTTTATAAAATAAGCACTGTTACTGTTATGTACAGTATTTTTCATATTTTTTAAGAAAACGAAAATCCTACAGTTCAAAAACTTGACGTGATAGAGAAAAACTGAGATCAGTTTTGGATTCAGCACCCAAAAATTACTTAATAACAAGTGTCAGACCTAACTCAACAAAAATTTGTTCCCCAGTGTAATTGCTCTCTCGTTTCAAGATCCCCAAGTCTGTGAAGAATCCGACTTTGGAAGTATCAAAACATAAAATCTCTTTAGGAATGATAGACATAAAGACGCATTGGAAGTTTCGACGGAGTTCGACGGTACCGTCGAAACCTCCATTTTCCCCCGTCGAAATTGCATTCCGTCGAAACCTCCTGTAACCCTCCAAAACACCACTTAACATTGTTGACTTTTAGTGTCCAAACAGTGGCCCTGAAGCATGTCCCTGCAAGGTGCACACCGCTTGTTTATTTTCATTGTGGTAGGTAGCACATGTGGCGCGTCGACCCTGGGCTTAGGTAACCATGTGCATCAGTGACAAGCGCAGCGAGAGGTAAAAAATGTAAGGTATAGCTTGTCAGTCTATCAGTGGTGTCAGCCTGAAAAGTGAAGGCTGGGGCCAGGCAGGGCTTGTCACGCAGACATTACCTACATGAAGGCTGTACGTGAGGCAACAGGATGGCAGCATGCACACAACACCCTATCTTTGGGTCTTCCACACGTCAATAAGTAGGGTCTTTTTTCGCATGCAAGATCATTCATTCTCTTTCAGTATTGTCATTCAAGTTACCAGTCGCCCTATATTATCAACACCAGCGTGTATTGCGGGACATTACATTTGTGGATATACTAAATGAATGCAACACCCATTATAAAGTTTCCTAAATACCTGTTCATGGAAGCAAGTGAGCATTGTCCGGCGAGACGCGCATGTATAACCTCTCACTCACGAGCCACAATATCAACTGCGGTCTGCGGCTCTGCGCCGATTCCCCCGACGCATGCGACCCTGCGGAAGTGAGGTTGACCACTTTGCCCGGTATATCCTTTCCCTGTGGGCCTGTTTGATGATATTCCTTATAGATATTGTATATGTATTGTAAGACCTGCTGTTATTTTTCATTATTTTTATCTCTTTGCAAGTAAAGTATTATCTAAGCCTTTGTGTATCCTACATATCTATAGGATCGTTATCGTACGTCCGGCAGCAAGGGGGGATCATTTCCTCAGGTAGAAATTTCCAGGATTAATAGATAGTCTGTTGATCCTGGAAATTTCCTCATATTCTAATACACATTTTCTTCCTCTCGCGTTTATTCAGCTCGTGACAATTAATACTATAATAGTCTAGTACTATCAACACTACTGCCTTTCATGTAAGCTATAGCTAATCCTTAAAACTATACACTCCAAAACAATACATGCCCAATCCTAAATTAAAGAGGAAAGAAAGCAATGTATCTCCTTACACCAGACGATCAAAAGTCGCATAGGTATAGTCAAGATTAATAGACATACTATTTGAGTGTCTATATATTGATCTTGTACAGTATTTCTAATTCTACTTGCAGCGCGGGCTTGGTGATCCGTACTTCTATTTTGCTCCATCTGTTTGCTCTCGTGAACATACCATTTGATACCAATCTTTGCTTCCACACAGATCTCTCCAGATTCCCTTCAGTGCTCCTAAATCCTAGCTAAGCTCCTCACGCACCCCACGGTTCACCTCATTTTATGGACCCATCTGTCCAAGGATAATAGGTAACGAGGCGAGTACAAATTAAGATAGATAGATAAATTAAGGGATACAATAAAGGAGATGTAGGAAAAGTTCTTACGGCTAGTAATCAGGGTAGAACAAGAAGTAACGGATTCAAGCTGGAAAAGCGTGATTAAAAAGGAAGTAGATAACAACTGGTTCACAAATAGGGTGGTAAATTATTGGAATGAACTCACTCGTCAGGTGGTCAGTGTGGAGTCAATAGGGAGCTTTAAAAGGAGGCTGGATAAATTCATGGATGGGGATGAAAGGTGGATGTAGGTAGTGTTAAGTAACAGGAACTACCACGTGTAGGTTTAGCGGCCTCTTAAAGCTTTCTTATTTTATTATGTTCTTATGAGTATATATATCTATAGTATGCTTGCATCTGCCTCAATGTCCACTCCCAAATATCGTAACTTTTTCCGCTCTAACTTCTCGCCTACGTCGGCATCTCGTTTTATCTCCTTTCCTACTGCATCTTATCACTTTACAGGACCTACGTATCTAGTTCAATCAATACTGTTGCATTATCAATTCACTGATGCACTCAATGTTATGCTTAATATCCTGTCAATTCGAGAGAACTGGAACCCAAAATGCCAGGGGTCGCTGGCAGTTTTAACTCACTTTTTTGATAATAAGTTGGTCTACTGGAAAACAAAAAATGGGCTTATTCTACTGCACTTAAAACACAAAAGTATAATATTAAGAACGATTTTCTTCTATATGTATATTGTATAGAAGCCTGATTCTGTAAAACATTGTATATAACCAAATAACCAAGGAGTTTATAGTTGAGGAGGCGAGGTAAATGCTACTCTATGATATTATATAGTCAATCACGAATGTTTAGAAGTTATCTATACCTAGGCAGTCATATTTTCCTGTTATTATTGTGTATCAATCAGATAGAAAGCCTGGAAGTGCAATGAGTCGACGCGTGAAGTCGTAATGTTTTGATTCAATCTCCCCGCCACAATCTCCCCGCCCACCACTCCCCGCCGCGGCACGTCGCCTCCAGAATTATAACCTACATTGTCGCAGCAACAAGCCGATTTCGGCATTCCATATTCTTCGTTTTTCCAAGGCATTGCTTATTGTATTTTGACAAGCGTTTGCCAGACGCAGCAGTACTGTCTTAGAAAACAGTGTGAACATCGCCCAAATTTTACATACCACAATATACATGTAAAAAATATATTAAGCTTTGCTACTCGAGGCGAGTAATTTGCATTAAATTGCTATTATAGAACGTTCCATCGTAATGCATGTCATCCATATAATTAGTAGAACAACAGAAGAACTATATTTTTTGGTATTCAGATGCGGTGCATCAATGTTTATCGCGAAATTAATTTATGAAAAATATTAGTCGCGGAGCCAAAACACAAGTAGACCAACCTTTGAGTTAAAACTGCCAGCGACCACTGGCATTTCTCGAGTTGCAGTTCATTGGAATTGTGGAGGCGACGTGCCGCGGCGGGGAGTGGTGGGCGGGGAGATTGTGGCGGGGAGATTGAATCAAAACATTACGACTTCACGCGTCGACTCATTGCACTTCCAGGCTTTCTATCTGATTGATACACAATAATAACAGGAAAATATGACTGCCTAGGTATAGATAACTTCTAAACATTCGTTATTGACTATATAATATCATAGAGTAGCATTTACCTCGCCTCCTCAACTATAAACTCCTTGGTTATTTGGTTATATACAATGTTTTACAGAATCAGGCTTCTATACAATATACATATAGAAGAAAATCGTTCTTAATATTATACTTTTGTGTTTTAAGTGCAGTGGAACAAGCCCATATTTTGTTTTCCAGTAGATCAACTTATTATCAAAAAAGTGAGTTACAACTGCCAGCGACCCCTGGCATTTTGGGTTCCAGTTCTCTCGAATTATAACCTACATTGTCGCAGCAACAAGCCGATTTCGGCATTCTTTATTCTTCGTTTTTCCAAGGCATTGCTTATTGTATTTTGACAAGCATTTGCCAGACGCAGCAGTACTGTCTTAGAAAACAGTGTGAACATCGTCCAAATTTTACATGCCACAATATACATGTAAAAAATATATTAAAGAAATCGTCCAGACCCAAATTTTTTTTGCCGAATTATGTTGAATGTACATTCAAAACACCTAATCCACCGAAAATAATTGATTTCCAGGCCTTATTTCCGTAAAAACACGACTTTTGTAAAAAGCGCGCGAAAAAAAAATCTTCCCTCCAACAGGGCTACGACTGTTATTGATGACGTCAGAACAGGGACGCCCGCAGACACTCTGTCTGACACCTGTCGGCAAATGTTATGATGAGCGATTGTACTTCGGTGTCAGACAGTGAATCTGTCGCTGTGACAGATCTAGAGTACGATGCTCAATCTGACACCGAAAGAAATGACGCTGGTCGCGTATACTATGAGGAAAACGAACCTCAGATTGTCATGGGATCCTATATGTTTGAGCCCGAGTACGAGGTGGATGAACAGGTGTTAGCAGAACCTGAAGTTCAGCAGGAGGACCTGGCACTTCTCCAAAACATGGATTGGTAAATAAGGTTAAACCATGTGTGTGTGGGAATCACAATGAAGGTACTTTCGAGAAAAGCCTATGGTTAGTTTTGGAGCTACAGTCAAACGTAATTACTCGGAAACCACATACTAGCATTAACTACAGCAAAGAGTTGGAAAATATGCGGGCGGGAAGGCAGAAAGTGTGACAGCCACACCACCACAGGGTCTCTCACCACAGGGCACGCCCACGCCCACTCCACAACTGGTTTACTTGGTTTACTTGGTCTTGTTAAGAGGCAAAGCCTCACAGTCGTGGTGGTCCATCGCTACCCTCACTACACACCGTTTCTCAACACAACTGCTCGCCCAACACACTATAGGCGTGAATCACCACACGCCACTCCGCCACTCCACTCCTACACACGCCACTCCTTTCCGTGTGCAAACTTTTCTCGAAAGGCACAGCTGTCTTGCTGCACCCATAAAGGATGCATGCATGTGGCATATAGCAAAACAAATCTATCAGAAACACCCAAATATCTTCAAGTACTATTTTTATCTCTGTGTTTACGTGCCTCTCTGATCAAGCGCGGGAAGATGAGCCTCCCTGATGCTGCGTCACCGAGCCTGAGCCTGAGCGTCTGCAAACCTTGAGAGCGTTTTGAAAACTCGGGGAATTTGCAGATTTTGATTGCGGATTATTTAAAAACGGCTGACTGGATACAAAAAGTGACGACGTATTGTTGATATACTCGTTAATGGCTATGATTTGATTGCATTAAATCAGGAATGATGAAATGGTCTGGACGATTACTTTAAGCTTTGCTACTCGAGGCGAGTAATTTGCATTAAATTGCTATTATAGAACGTTCCATCGTAATGCATGTCATCCATATAGTTAGTAGAACAACAGAAGAACTATATTTTTTGGTATTCAGATGCGGTGCATCAATGTTTATCGCGAAATTAATTTATGAAAAATATTAGTCGCGGAGCCAAAACACAGTAGACCAACCTTTGAGTTAAAACTGCCAGCGACCACTGGCATTTCTCGAGTTTCAGATCATTGGAATTAAGCTCCACTCTTTCTACAAATAAATTAATAATTAAAGTAAATAAGAGGTGATGGAAAATGAGTGAAGCAATGGTCCACGGTGTAGTACTACTCACGTGTTCACAAAACCACTCACTTTTTTGTCATCCACTCTCCTATTAACAGTTTGTTATAGCCAGTACTACAAGGTACTCATCTCACTCAACTAATTACATATTATGCAAACTTGTACATATGTATTTTTCAAGACAATTACAAAACAATGTCAGAAACGTTTTTTATTTATATTACAAAATCATAACATCTTCCTGGGACGGAAGCCACAAAACACTTTAAGACCTTTTTTTGGTCGGAAGTCCGACGTCGGTCGTAACAGGAACCCACAGCGCGGAAAAGTCGTAGTTTGGTCGTAAACGTGCACACTAGCGAACGACTGCTCAAGACCGGTATTAGCAGAGGTCGGAAGTCTCCAGGCATGCTCATTATTGCTTGGTATGCTATGAAATATCTTTTTTATAGGTGAATGTAGACATATGATTGCATTTGGATGGATATTATTCATATATGAGTAAAGAGACGAAATATAAGCAAGGGACTCATCCACGTCTGGCAGCGCGGCTTTCGGCAGCAGCAGCAGCAGCAGCATGAAGCCCGTGAGGTAGATATAATCAGTGGCGGCTCGTGATAAAATAAAATGGGGCGACTGCAAGCTTCACACAACAGTAGGATACACAAATTTTTACCTATCTCAGGTATGAGTTGTAGTTGATGTTCACGGATTTCAGGGCATATGGTAGTAGTGGTGGTGGTAGAAGGGATGGTGGGGGTGGTAGTAGAGGGGATGGCTGAGGTGGTGATGGTAGAATTACAGTATTACTTGAAAATAAAGTATTACTTGAAAATAAAGTATTACTTGAAAATAAAGTATTACTTGAAAATAAAGTCGGTACCGCTTGATTTCAGTCTTTTCATTTAATGTCAGCTGGGATAAGTTGATGTTTTGCAAATACTTCACTGGATTTTCCATCGTCATAGGGTAATTAAAGAAAGCGCGATTTAACCAGTCTTTTTATTTTCTTTTTTTTCTTTAACAAAAAGGGGGATGCACGAACGCAATCCCCCGCTAACAAATATTTCACACTAGAGTTAACCACATTTGGGTTAATTGCAAGGGTCAGCACCGCCGGAGTGCAATGGTGGGCCTCTCCCTGAGAAAACCGCCTTCAGGATCGCGGGTCTTCTGTGCCAGGTAAGTATTGCACACCATACTCTCCTGTGCCAGGTAAGTATTGCACACCATACTCTCCTGTGCCAGGTAAGTATGCACATCGTCTACACGCACTGGGGACGAGACTAAAAGCTGGCTCGGCTGCAGCTCTTTGAGTTCACAAGTGGCGCGGCGGCAGCACAGACATGAATCGTACAGCAAATATGAAAGTAACTTACATTTTGGTCTGGTTTTAATGAAAATTCACTTAGTAACGTATTGAAAATAACATATAATGACTTTTTATTATGATATATTTGTTAGTAGTGTATCAATTCTGCTG
>JACEEZ010007428.1:72500-152500 GCA_016584305.1 Chionoecetes opilio | reverse complement strand
AAAGGACAAGAATGCAAGGATGTGATGTGCTAAATATTATGCAGAAGCTGGAAACTCCAAAATGTATACTAAAAAAACACATGGAGTGAAGTTCCCACGAGACCTAGAAATTAGAAGACTAGACTTATGGTAGGATGTGTCCCTGTATATTGAGTTGCCATTGGGTGATCAGGCTGACTTGTGCAAATATTGGATCTGCCTTAAATTAACACTTATGATAAAATGACATTTACCCTCCCTTATCCTATTTGGCCAAAGAATGTTAATAGTGTTCACCTCTATAACCTGAAATTTCGAGGAAAAAGATGACAAAATATTACCCTCTTAATGTTGAGCCATCTTTTACAGTATGGAGGGACTGGTAGATTGTCGAGAGCACACTGAGATGGCAGCATTGTCAATAGGTCCCAATTGCCACACGTAACAAACAAACATTCTTTGTCCAGCCCGACCTTCTGTTCCATCCACTCCTTGAAGTCTTCAAATACTTCGCTAAATGGTTTTGCCGAGTCTACATCTTCCTGAAATAGAAATTATTGTGTTGGTACAATATAACATGATGCAGGTCAGTTATATAGTACTCATTTTGTGAGAGAGAAAAAATCGTCAAGAAATATAGTAACATCTAGGACTCTAGGTAATAATTCAACTTTCCTTAATTACCCTGAGTAATCTTACCTGTTTACCTCCCCGTCTTACCTGTTGTATTGACGTGAGTTCGGTGCAAAAGTGAGAGAGCTTTGGGTGATTCATTGGCCGCACAAACTGACGAAACTCCTTCTCTATCTCGTATGTCTGGGCATTCACCTTCAATACAGGGAACTCAATGATTTCCTGAAAGTACACAAAAATAATTTAGTATAATACAAGTTACTGTATTGCTGCCAGATGTTTGATACTTAAACCCAACTGGCTGTTCGGCAGAACTGAATTGAAGCAGCAATATCATTAAATTAATCCCCATTTCAGAGATGTACACGTTGTTTCCTGACAATTACAAAAATTACATGATGGCATTAGTACTACATAATACTGGTGCTAATGGTGATCAGCAATGTTACATTATGGGTTTGAATGCACAAACACCAAGAATTGAGAATGATTTTACCTGTGGATTCATTTTTTTTTTATCATCACACGTTGCTTCAAAGTCCAGCACGAGGAAGTAATCAAATTGTTGAGGTCTCTTCATTTTTGCAGATCTCTTCAGGTGCTGCTGCTGCTGTCTGATACGAGAACTGAAATGGTGAAGCGTGTGTTTGGCTCTTGCATTTGCTGAAAGGTTTGGGTCTATTAGTTGCATGTATTTCTGATGGCTGCAAAGTTTCACAGATCTCATCTGGAACTATAAATTATTGAAAATACCTACTTTAGTATATTACCTATTAAAAGTTAGAAATACATTACATAGGAATATGTTGTGAAGCATAACTATATCCTTAATGCTCATCTTGATTTCCTAGGACCTCGATCTTTCAGCCTATGGTGGGTGGATGATTCACAGACTATGCAAAGACGTAATATGGCTATTGAATTTACACTAGCAGTTACCCCATCTAAGTCTTACCATATTCATTCAATGACTGACTAATCAGAATAAGGAAAATCACGCTAAAGATTTAAAAGACTAACCAACCAATATTTCCTAAACTAAACCATCCACTTGTCAGCTTACCCTGGAAATGGGTTCAGGGCACCTCCAACCCTCTTGGAAATTCACTAAATAAGTGGATATATGTTTTAAGTTTTCCATAATAAATAGGAATAGTTCAGGCAAAAAGCCGCCATTGGCATCTCCTTCCACCCCGTCCGCTATGTTTAGTCCCTATCCACTAAGTTAGGTTAGGTTAGATTTAGTTAGAAATTCATACCTCACCACCAGCATGCTTGTAGGATAGACGAGGTTACATAAATTTGAAATTAGAGTTCTACTGCAGTTTAATACAATACAAGGCACGTAGTTATATTGCTACCTTGGTAAGCTGAGAAGATACTCCGGTAACTACTCCTCCCTTCACAGTTACCCTTGGAACGACATACACTGCATTCACGTCACCACCGTGCACCCATCAAGAGCTGCGTGTGTATCAAAGGAACACAAATATACATCGAAATACACGTACGCAACAAAATTATGCTTGACTCACCCCACCCAACTCTGCAGCTGGTGATTGAGAGATAAGATAACATGACAGGGTTGGGGGGTTGCCGTGACTACTCAAGCCTCAACCCTTTCCACCATCATTAAGGAATTTCGGGCACTGGTTTACCCTTGGTGTGCATTCTGAACAGCCGTTACCCGTATGTTCTGGTATAGCGTATTTATGGATGGGCTATCTCATACATGTTTCCTGCGAGTTCATTGTTCAGTTCAGTTCAGTTGTTGGTCGGGAGTCTGTGGTCTTTTTCAACAGCACTCCCTGACGTGTTTCTTCTTGCTGTCTGGGTTGTTGTTGTTGGGAGTTTGATGGGGCCGTGCAGGCTGTGGTGCCACAGCCTCTAGTGCCCCGAAGGTGCTTGCTGTCTGGGTGTTTATTTAGTTGTCTTCTCTATATTTTTGTTTCTTTCTCTTCTTTCCTCTTTATTTCTAAGATTGTTGTCGTCTTCGGTGAAACATGTTGGCCTTTACTACGGGACTCTTAGCACAGATTGTTTTTCCATTCATAACCATATAGCCTACTCTGAACCAAGGATGATATTATATTATCCTTGCTGTGACCTGGAAGACATCTCGCCACCTTCTATCAGGGATGCCACTCTAAATTTTCAGAAATCCCAAGACAGCCCCCCCAAAAATCCCTAGACAAAAAAAATCCCAAGGTCCTTGAAAAACATTGAAACCGAATCCTATACGGTACACATGCTTACCTTGAGATAAACTACTGGAGAAATACTTGAAAAATGCCCTCAAAAATCCCAAGATAAGACTAAAAATATCCCAAGGTCATGGCCCAAATCCCAAGAACTTAGGAAAAATCCCAAGGAGTGGCATCCCTGCCTTCTATCAATTTCACGCATACACACTCTCATGCTGCACCGCACCTTTTCTCTTTATGCTAAATTTTTCAGTTTCTCACTTTACTCATTACCTCGAATCTAAATACTCTTTGTCTTATTCACTTTTTCACATCCCAATCAAGACCCTCCATTCCAATGTGTTTCTATTCGTCATATTTCAATTAAAGACATTTTTAACTTCCCTCAATCAGGTGTAGGCTACCCATATAGCTCGCATGCCACTGCTTTGTAATGCACCCTCCCCTATCTACTGCTTCATTCATTCCACAATTATACCTTCAGTAATCTCTCATAATCCCATGTATGCGAGGGAAGAGAAACCCCACACAGGCAAAACAGTATTTAACTGCAATGAGTTACTGGGATACAATATACCTTTCATGATTGATTTTCTTATAAAAAACAGGTATAATGTACACAAAATATTCAGTGACATCTCATCTACTATGGCAACTATAAATCAGACTGATTTGCCAAAATATGACACCACTGTTTAATGGACTGGGATTGTTACAACGCACTGTTAGGCAAAGTTGAAAAATGGACATTTGTACCATTTTTCAATGATATACACAGTAGTCTGAACATCTTTCCATACCTGTCCTTGAGCTGTTGATGTCAGCAATAAAAAAGATGGCAAAACTATCAGAAACGCGTGACACACACATGGGACCACTTGTAACTAAAGGGTTCTGCCTCAAAGGGTTTTACAAAAGAAGGGAGAACATTTCATAAAGTGGTGTTTCTGCTTTGTCTGTTTCTTCTTTGTCTGACAGTGGGAGGTGGGACGTGATATAATGGTTTCATGGTTTACACCCAAACCCACAAACACTTGACAGAATGGTTATGAGTGTGTGTCAAAGCCTTTGATATGATCTTTGAATTTATGGAATAAGCAGATAAAGGAAAAGTGTACTTTTGAGAGGGTGCTTCTGATAATTCTGCCACCCTTAATTATCATCAACCCCATAAAGACGAACAGTATACACGCCTACCTCAACATTAGGGCACACACAGATACACAAAGGGATTAAGCACATCTGTTCCACCTCAAACACCATTGAAGCGACAGCACTAGTATTACACTCGGCATCATCTACCTACATCTAATCATTACTAGGTGTGCATGACTACTACACATGACAATCATTTCAGCTGCTGTTGCAAAGTTACACTAGTCATTGGTATTGAAATAATAACAATAATGACAATAATTGTAATAATAATGATGATACTAATAATAAAAACAAATTCATTTGTATATAACTGACCCCCATCCTGCACGTGAAAGGTGGCACCCATGATTGAATAATAACTTAATAACTAGAATAACAAATCAAACATTAAATTATATATACACATCCATGGCAGCTCACTCATCTCCGTGCATTCACGTATCACACAACAAAAGCACCAGCAACAACAATAGTATGCAATATGCAGTATATATGTATACAACATATATTATGTACGATCGTGTGTGTGCCTGTTTATTCCCTGCAGGTCGTAGCAAGCCACCAAAAGGGACAAGGGCAGAGGTGGGATCAGGATGCCCTGAACACGTGTTTAAAGAACCATTCATGCTGTCTATGCATTCAATATGAAAATCCTACATGATTTCACACATGACTCATACATACTCTCTCTCTCTCTCTCTCATATATATATATATATATATATATATATATATATATATATATATATATAATACCAACTTTCAATGAGCGCTTCCATTTTTAGAAACAGATCTTTCAATTATTCTAATATTGTATTTTCAATATCCACAGGAGGAAAACTGATAAGCAGGATTTTTTCTACATTTCACCCACACATTCCTTAGCAAATCATCACAGTCATTCTCAGATACTTTTATTTAAAGCTAGGTATGTTAACATGCATTTATGTTTCAGTGATACAATGACCATCATGCTTCATTCCACCCATACATGACGGAGCTTCATATCACACAAAACTTGCTGATACATGGTTGTTCGACATTCAAAACAAATTGTTCACTGATACATGTGAGATTACCTTGGATAATACAAATTATATAGCAAATATATCAAAGCAGTTAAGGCATAGTGCTTCACATCTTCAACCAAACCATACTGACCAAAAGTTGGCTATGAGTGCTAGATGTCTGGATCTAAAAGGATGTCCCGAAATTCTTTTGCCGCGCATGTAAAGACATTATTACTTCACACCTCAGATAAACCTTTATGAAATTAGAACACAGAATGAATGATCAGCACAAGATCGAATGATTACATCAGTACGGAAAAAAAAAGGATCTGTGAAGCACAAAGAAAATTGATCTTCAGATACCGTGAAGATGAGAATAACAGCCTATGATAATCATTAAAGGGACAAGGCCAGTCATAGGAAAGAACAATACAAATGTTTCATATATTTACATCCCTTTCCAGCACATACAATGACATTTAACTAAGAAAGAAACAGAAAATTAATATATAAAGATCAACAACTGTAACAAAATACAAACTATAAAACAATTTCACTTAATTACATATATTTACATAACTCGAGACCAAAAATATGGTACGTAATTCAACCATTTCTATATGCCAACACATGCCTCTTTGTGTGGTCCAGCTGCAACGCCAAGGACTAAATGCACATCATCAGGACTGTCACCTCTATAAACATATACATATGCACACCACTGACTGTTCCATAGATACTTAACATTATACATATCACAATCTGATGCATTAAAAGACAGCATGATAAAATTCCAAAACGCAAAACAAACCTCAAACAATAAACTCACTTTTAAAGCGTGCATCACAACAAATAGTTTATACCTGAATCTCAATCTCAATGCATAAGCTCAAGAAAATCTGTTTAAGTCACATCGACCTTTCACAGATCTGTTATAGCTGTACAACATGTTTCACACAGACCTTGCAAAGGAAAGTCATAAAGCCAGTCACAGCAGTATGCCTTAGGTCAGATACAGAAGAGAATGTACAGTATTGCTTAAGCTGCCATCCAATGTGGAGGACACAGTGTTCATAAGGCCTTTCTTTAGTTTCAAATTGTACATATCTTCTGCAAGTTTCTAGAAATATTGCAAGGCCTACACTTTACCTTACTCCCATCAAGTAACATGCATCACATTGCTTAATGAGCGACCAGCGCTACACGTGTGCTGTGCCAAGCCTTGCAAACACCGTTTAAGTTACGAGGGGACACACTACCAAGAGTAAATCCTGCAGTAAACCCTCCAGTTTGGGAGACTCAAAGTTGGTGGCAGAATACCCTGTCCTCTGGTACTGGTAACCAAACCCACAACAATGGTATTAAATTTCCATGGGCTTATGATGTTCAGTAGGATGTTCTACTTACACATGTACTTACTTTGTGTTACATGTGTACTTAAACCTGTAAATACTTAATTCTATATATATCATAGGATCAAAGTTGAAAAAAAATATAAGATACAAATATTGAGTTAACAATAAGTAATAAAACAGATATGACAGAGCAGAAGTAAGACGTGAAACTCAACGTAGGACCGTAGGAGAGGGCGAGAGACAGACTGGAGGCCCAGAGGGAAGATGATACAAACATTCCTCCCAAAATTGCATACCAGCATAATGTTCACTAAGCACTTCATCATAAAGTTCAGGTTATTGATCGATTGATTTAATGCCAAAAAAAGGGGGGAATGTGCCAGACATCAGAGGTCATATGGATAATGGCACTATGACAAAGCATAAAAAGGGGAGGGGTTATAGAAAAAATAGTGAAACGGTGAGGGAAGGGGAAAGAACGGAATGTTACAGCAGGATGGTTAGATCAGATGCAGGATGTGGATTTGTTGGAGGAGAGGTTAAATTTTCCAGTGAGAAGGAGGGGGATTCCGGGAGAATGTCCGTCTGAATGTCAGGTTATTGAGTAACATAAAATGTATTCTCTCTTAAGTCAACCATCATGTGTGGGTAAAAAAAAAAAAAAAAAAAAAAAAAAAAAGAGGGGAAAATCGAACCATCCGGCTGCTCTCTGCTACTGGTGATGTTCCTTTTTAGTTAGATAAAAAGTTCAGATTTGCCACCTGTGGGTTTGATGAGGTCTTTAGAGAGCTAATTTGTTGCCAAACTGCAGGATTTACTGTCTTGTCATGAATAAGGGTGAGGTGACAGATGTAATTCCAGTTGTAAACTCAAATTAGTGATTGTCAAGAAAAATTGTGGAGCATGCAAACTCAATGCCGCATATAAATTCTTAATTCCAAATAAATTCTTACGTAGCCTTTATTTTCATGTCAAAAATAATTATAAAGCACTTTATGCAAGAAATTCTCTGCAACATAAAAAAAACTTGGAGTATAAGTTTATCCATAAAGAAAACATTTTAACACATACCAATGTCAGAACAAAGCATACCCTTCATCCTTTCAAATACCTTATCAAGATGAATTATATTTTACTATGAGAGGAGGAATGATGCATAGTCAAGATAATAGCATTTAAGATTAGGAGACAATTACACAGTCACAGGTTCAGAAATGGTACAAAAAGAAATGTTTATACCACTTTCCAAAGACTACACAAAGTCATACAAAATTACATACCAAAGACATCGCCATTAGTGCACTTGAATTATCACCCTGACGAGCCAACCCAACACTCAACGCACTGAATGCATGCTATGATATACATCTCTACTTGTCTGGCTTCTCATAATGCAGTAAATGTTAAGTCCTGACAAAGTGATATGGTTTTAATGTAATCATGAGCAAATGTAGTGGCTCCGGATGCATCTCAGCACTGATACTTGTGCACAGGAGGGCCACAGCCTATGCATATCTTTCACATGACACAGCTTTGTACCCTAAAGTTTGTATCCCAAGACTGAAATTCACCACCTGTATGAAAAAGTTTTGATTTCTTCCCGTTTTGAAGACATAGATAACAAATATGTTTGTAGATACGAAAACAGTCACACAAGACTAATATCAAAGTTCTTGTAGATGGGTTACCCTTATCTATATACTACCATCAAATGTCTAAATAAATACTGATGGGAGTATTTTCTAATATTCATTTACCATTTTCACAAACTGCTGCTTGCAGTTATTGCCGCAGCAGGGCTAAAGGCAATACAACACAATGGCTTTAATTTCAATGTCATCACTGCTCACATAGTTTTGTTTTCGTACTGATAAATCAGGTAATTTCATGGAGGGCACTTGGGTGGAAAGGAAAACTTCCTCCCACAGAGTTGAGCCACCAGTACATTGCTTCCTCTTCAGGGTTTGAGCTGCTACCCTGAAAACTCCATCAAAGCAAGTGTGTGAGCTTCTCATTCTGGATCTGATAGTAGCACGCCTGGAAGGTATAAAGAATGCATATAGGTATAAGGAATATTATATAGCATAAGGTATATTCAATAAGCTTCAACCACACCTTAATGTAATAAAATGTTTTGATATGTCAATGTTAAACATTAATGATAATGTGAAACAAATACAAAATAAATATCATAAGATGTCTTTAACCCGTAAACTGCGGATACCTGTGTGACAATATCTCTGTGTACGCGGGACTTTTGCCAGAATTCTTATAGTCGCTAAACAAACTTGAATGTGTATCAATGTATTCGCCATATATTTGTGCAACCACTAAAAATATTTTTTTTTGCTAAAATCTTGTGGTTATTCTATGATTGCACTTGCAAGATGAAGAGCGTTGAGGTTTATGGAATCCACGGTACAGCTCGTTCACAGAAAACAGGCCGCAAGGGTCTTCCTCTCTAATCTCTCTGCCCACGATAGGGAGAGACCTGTCAGCACCTTCACCTTCCATGCTGGTCACTGAGCCTATGTGTGACCCCTGGGTCATTCTCAGGTAAAGTAGAGTTGCCAGATTTCACCGGCCGATAAATTAGCTCACCTTTTTGAATTTGGCGGCTGCCCAATTGGGCATACTCGCGTTTTCTTAGTGAGAGACCAAATGGGCATAGCCGCGCTTTACGGGTTAAGTGGCCGCCTATCCCTCACCACACCACCACCTCGCATAACTCAAGGCTCAGGTAGAAGTAAAGACTGACAAGTTGGCCGAGTCATTCAAAGGTTTTAACCCAATAGAGAGCTTTGGGTCAATAATCAAGCAACATCTGTTAGACATGGTCACCTCCTTGGTTTCTCAAAAATGCACCAAACTCCCACTTAACCCCTTGAGACCCAGAATGTAGCTTCTATTGTAATTTGTGTGCCATTAGACGATTTTTAGTGACTATAAGCAATATTTTATAGATATGACCTGTTTAGTATCCTTATCGACTAACTAATTTGGCATATTCAGTGACTTTTCTTAATTTTATGGCTCGAAAACATACAATTTTTTATAGCAAAGGAAAGATCTGGGCGTGAAGGGGTTAAATATACTTACTCTGAGTGTGGTGAACATGATGCCCAGCTCCCCGTGCTGCATGTGGGGCTCCAGGAGGTCATCCACCAACTGGATCTCGGCGCCGAGGTGTTGGATGCGAGAGCGCACCACGACGTACTGGAACACTGGGAACAAGTCATCCATGCTCCACAGATAGTTGCTCCCCAGCTTGGCCATCACAGCCTGCAACACACAACACACAGGGTCTTAACAGGCAGCACCAAATGTACCTATAGAGAGCTGCAAAATCTGAGTTCTGAGGAAGGAGGATTGATTGATTGATTTAATGCAAAAAAGGGGGAAATGTGCCAGACATCAGAGGTCATATGGCACTATGGTAAAACATAAAAAAAGGGGAGGGGTTATAGAGAAAGAGTGAAACGGTGAGGGAAGGGAAAGGAACGGATTGTTACAGCAGGATGGTTAGATCAAATGAAGGATGAGGATTTGTTGCAGGAAGGAGATTAAATTACTCAAGGAGAGGAAGGAGGAAAGAGGGAGCATGGTGGTATGCAAACTAATAAACATACCCATACCATAAACATAGCTTGGACTTCATCACTTGTCAACAGAGCTTGGTTCATCATGCCAGGAGTGATTTCACCCACTTTAGTGCCTTATGTGGAACTTTTCTAACCATACAGTTTTACTAAAAGAGCCTTAAGTTCGGAATAACCCCAGTCGGAAAGCCACAAATGTATAACAAAACTCTGCTGCGTACATTAGCCTTACCTTGCTAACCAGCTGGAAGGTACAATGGATGAGGTTGAGCTTGTCTCTGGGACTGAAGGAAGTTGACAACATCTGAAGAGTCTCAATAGCCTCAGTAAAATGCTGGTCCTTCAGAATACCCAGGGTTCGGCTAGACTCCACGAGGCTGGCTCCCTCAGGTAACCAGAACTTCCTGAAAAGTTAAGTTACACATAATCTCTCTCTCTCTCTCAATAGGAAAAGAGGAGCTACTTATCATTATACATACATTAAATATTCATCAACTTTCCAAATACGTACCACAAAATACGTATTATTAACAACAAATACAGCAAGTATACTTTAACAAATTCTACTCATTGAAAATGTAATTAGAATCTTCACTTTCGTCAAAATCAGACAGATAAAATCATCCCCAGAGCCAAAGGCTTGAGGATAATCTCAAAATGACTTCTAGCACTAAAATCCCCGTCACACAAAAAACACAGTCAAGAGAGAGATGATCAATGTGCCGGATGGACCTACACATCCACTCCCAGGAAGGTCATGAGTGCTGTGTCTGGCTGTTTGTTCCACTTGAGCAGTCGCCGCCAGTACTCCTCGTCCTTGTGTTGGTGGTGTAGGACATACAGCGTGGACAGCGGGGAGTACACGTGAGGCAGCAGCCAGGGGTGGATCACAAAGGCGGGAGTCACAACGCTGCCAAGCAAAAATGTACATAAGTAACTTCTCAATCTTTCAGACACTTTTCCTTGTTAGTGCATAAGGTGAGACTCAATGATGAAGCTAAAAGAAAATATCAACAGAAAACAGAAACCTATGACCAGTCAGAAATACTCAATAGAATTTGCAGTTTGGAAATCCTAAACATATAAATTACCATTATGAAAACAAAAAATTCTTTAACTTGTAAATTCTACAAGATATGTAAAAAAAAATCAAAATAATTTAGTTTCATGAATACTGTATACAATTTCCCAAATTAGAAAAATAAAAAGTAAATTATTATTATTTTTTTTTTTTTATTATTATTTTGCATAAGGAGTACAGAGTGTAAAACCTACATTTCCTCCTGGTCCTCCGTGTCTGGCTCCAGCAGGACATTCTCGCCCTCCACTGGTAGCACAGGAAACAAGACTCGCACCATCTTGTACAGCCTTGAGGTGAATGAGCGAACCTGCAAGCATGGAGCCATCAGTGGAGTGGACAGGCGAAACACCATCATGTCATGAAATAAATTAATCATCACAGGAGAACCATAAAGATGCTAAGATACTATAGTCCACAACCAGATAACCCTGTTCCAAAACATGCACAGATCCCAGTGCTTCTGTTTCCAGCACAAACATGCACCTCACCACTTCCTTATCTCTTTTAAACAGCAGAGACTTTCGTATTGACTCCTCCCTACACCACCACCACCACCACCACCACCACCACCACTAACCCCAACACTTCCTTCCTCCCTCCCTCCACTGAGTAATATCTTGCATCACAATACTCCCTCCCTCCCTCCCCACCACAAATACTGACCTCCTGTACAGCATAGGGCATCACAATCTCCCTCCCTCCCTCCCCACCACAAATACTGACCTCCTGTACAGCATAGGGCATCACAATCTCCCTCCCTCCCCCCCCCAAATACTGACTCCTGTACGCATAGGGCATCACAATCTCCCTCCCTCCCTCCCTCCTTGCCCACCACAAATACTGACCTCCTGTACAGCATAGGGCAGGAGGCGAGAGTGAGCCACCACGCCCCCATACGTGGCCCTGAAGGCATCAACAAGGGACTGCAATAGCTGCCCAAGGGGATGAAGCCGGTTGCCAAAAGCCTGAAATGTGTTCACGATAGACCAGTTGCCTATACAGCAGTCTAGAAATGGCATATAGAGGCAAAATGAAGACATAACTGACAAAGAAAGATTTAAGACCAGGTGTCTAACAGAAACACGAGACATTGCGGTGGGTTGGAGAAAGGGAACTAGCAGGAACTGAGACCGCATCAGGTGGATTGCAGCGGATGTGATGCACGTCAGTTTCTGTGCCGTGCTGTTTCCCACGACAGACAAACAGTTAAGTCAGGGTTTCTGATCTTACATCATGTTCCAGCAATTTTCAGATTTTATTTCTTATCCTTTATTTGGAAATCAATACAGAATTATCATAACTGAAAATGTATCTGTGGTAGTTTAGAAATGGCATTGCACATGAAACTAGAAGTCATGTCAAACATGTACTATGAGAAATTTCATTAATGGGTAACACAAAGCCCACTTAGTTGCCAGTCCCCACAAAGAAGACAGTAAGAGAATAAAATAAAAAAGAGGGTGAGCCAATTTAGTTTCGTTAGTAATGATATTTTATGATATTTTTAATGACACATCACAAGATTCTTGGAGTACTAAACAACCATCCTACAAAATAATCACATAAAACAGGCCCACGGAGATTAATACACAGTCTATTAAAGCAATAAAACCTTCATCATTCAAAAGCTAGAAATACACATCAGTAGGAGAACACACACCTTGCCAAGATAGGTGTTGATCTCCATGAAGAAGTGGTAGGTGAGCTCAGTCCTTGTGTCAGGAATGCGGTCAATGCCATCGAGCAGGTCTGGTGAGCCGCTACGCCACTGCGACGCCTGCTTCTCCAATTCAAGCCTCGTGGCCAGAGTCTCCCAAACCTGTTGACACCGGGTAATAATAATGGTCTAGGACTCTAGAAGATGACGGTAAATTTCCAGATGAATACCGAACTTCCTTTGGTGGCCAAAACTATTTCTTTCTGGTAAGTTTTGATGTTTTTTAATTAATCTGATAGCCATTTCTGTCGTAAATCAATATTTTTTTTTTTTTTAGTTTCGTCCACCAAAGTGAATTCGGTGTTCATCTGGAATAATACCAAGATGACAGCCTATTACAGAAGAAAATTCAGCTCATTGATTTGCAGCTTTTGATTTGTAGTAATGATTGTGTGAAAGGTTGAGGTCTTCATGGTGATTTATATATGGCACATACACACACTGATCAAGCATTTCAGATGAAGATGTGTCAAAACGTACCGAAGGAAGGCTTGCAATTTACATGTGGAATTTATTAACTTGGTGAATACATGAAAAATAATCAAGAAAACAAATACGTGAAATGGTTCAGAAGAGAGAAGATATTTCCCCACCAAGGACAGGAAGGCACATGTGAAGGTAAAAACTACCGTCAACAACACTACAGTCGCCACTGCACTAATGTCAGCAGGCGCCATATATTACAAATTTTAGCATCACTACATACTTGTATGTGCCACTGAAGAGGCATGCACAGTAGTTTATATGATGTACATGTCTTCAGTGGCACATACAAGTCTGTAGTGATGCTAAAATTTGTAATATATGGCGCCTGGCGACATTAGTGGAGTGGCGACTATAGTGTTATTGACGTTAGTTGGTGCACAGCCACACAGAAGGAAAACCTGACAAGCAAGGCACCAAAAAACCACCCTCAGCCGCACACATCCCCGGCACACAATTCCAGACACAGGAAAAGGATGACCACCTGATTACTGTAGAATTCAATTTTTTGCCTGTGTGGCCGCCAAGATACCATGGCTGACACACGCCAAGCAGTGTCAAGGTAACTCAAGCAGCGGGAGATAAAGTTTCTCTTCTTCTTTCTTTGTAACTTCAAAATCAAAAGAATTATACAGCTATAGTAAATTGTATGACTTGACTGGCAATGTGTAGTGTTTTATGCAACATCAATGACCCCACACACACATATACACACACATTTAAAGAAAAATCTTACAAATTTGATATATTGTGACATTTTTACAAATTTCTGACCCACTGTTTAATGTATTCCTGATTCATACTTATATCAGGAGACAGTCTTGGGTTCTGTACATATACTGCACACATAACAAACTTCTTAAAAAGTAACAATAATTTAAATTCCTCTAAAGTTTCAAGTTTGCCTCAGCACTACCAGAAGCCCATCAGGTCTACTAACCTTGCTGGTGGTAATATCCGTGCCCAAGGATATGCCCAGCTGCTCCTGGCACTGCCTTAACACGGCTGTCCACTTCTGGTCAGCATTGACACTGAACTTTTCAAAGGATCTGCAACAGAGAGTATTGGTGCATTTTCAATACCTCGCCTGTTTACATAGAAAATTATGAAAATTTCAATGGGTATATTTTGCTTAATAAACAAGAAGGGGGAATTTAGATGTACAATCATCATCATTATCATTTTCTAGAGCTAGTCAAAGTCTTGCCAAACCACAAGTATCTTTACATTACTAATCAACTCCTTCACTGTTTAAGCCGCTTCTTCTTCAACACCTCTAAACATGTCTTTATAATCTGCCTGGTGGCACTGTTATAAATAATCACCCAATTATTTTCATCTTTTCTTTCCACAAGTCCAAACCAGCGGTCTACTTTTCCTTAAGGGGCGACCTTGACTACACTTTACACTCAAAACAGACTCACTTGGGAACATTGTCCTCATCAGGGGAGCCGATGCCTTTCTGAAGCACACCGTTGATCTTGATGCCGTCCTCCCAGTTGCCCGTAAAGGTGCCTTCAATGGTGTCACCGCTGGGGTAGTGTAAGCTGCCCTTGCCAGCAAAGGTTCCTCCCATTCCCAGCTCCCCCTCAAAGTAAGTCTTGTCCTCAAACATCATCAACCCACAACCCTGTAATAATGATAAGAACTTAATCCATATTTGTATTTTCTCTATGACTATTATGTGTCACCATGAATGCCATTATCATTATCATGGGAAAAAGTAACTTGAAAATATGGCATTCATGTTTTTATCTTAATCTTATCCACGTGATGTCTGGTCCTTACAACTTCCTCAAGGTGGTGCCCAGGATAGATACAGGGAGGTCCCGTTATACGAGCATTCGATATACGAGAATCCGATGATACGAGATGTGTAAATTAGGGTCTATTTTCAATATACGAGATCGAAAATCCAATGTTACGACATTCAAACTGGGGTGAGTAGAATTACCAAGTTATTGACTAAAGTAAATTACAAGTTATTTACTAAAATTATAAAGTCATTTACTGACTATATGATTTTACCTAAGGTAGTACGAATTATCAATCTGAAAATATGATAATTCTGGTGGCTCAGTACGACAATGTGGCCTACAAAAATTCACAACCCTGGGCGACAAGCCAGCAACGGAGGTAGTATGGCCAGCTACAACCTGCTCTCGCACTACCTAGATACTACTTTCCCTAATGACGGAAGCTACAAAGCTGATTGAAAGCTCCCTCGATAGGTCGTAAACGAGTAGGAAGGTTGTGACTGGCTAAGGCGTCATCTGTCACCAGCCAATGACAAAGTTTTTAAAACTTTTCGACCAATAACAAGCCAGCGATACATATTTCCAGGCAAGAATGGCATGCCAGACTGCCTCTGTCCGCCTTCTGTCCCCGTCATCTAAAACTAATTCTCGTTTTATTTTGAATGCTTGCGTTTTAAGTAGTTTTAATGTATCAGATAGTAAAATATATAAGTAAGGAGCCTGTGTTGCTAGTGTATTGGTGGTAGAAGGTGTGTATGTGTGTTAAAATGGTGAATATTTGTGATATGGGGCGGCTCCGCGGCAAGTATTTCTCCGTCACTCTCTGCCCCGCCAGCTCGGCCAACAGTCACCTCATCATAACATCTTTAAATCGCCCTTATTTAAGGTGACACACGGTGCTACATTGATTTAGATAATGACACGTGGATATAACATCTCACCATAATCACTCAGTTGTATAATAACGAGTGATAAGACGTTTAAGCCTGCCCAAACCTACCTTGGCGGAGGAGGCGGCAGCCTGCCCCGTCTGCCGCCTCTCTCAAAAACCGCCAAAAACCGACAGTCAGCTCCTACGCCTGTGATAGCACCATAGGATATCACCAGTGATCATAGGATTCCTGAAAGGGTCCTCGCTTTCCTACTAAATAATTACCAAGGAGATCTCTGCTGGCGGCGGACATCGGCTGCCGCCCACACAACACAACACCCCGTTATCAGCTGTATAATATGTGCCTTCCTGAAGAAGTCAGGTCAGCTCCCACGCATGTGATAGCACCATAGGATATCACCAGGGACCATAGGATTCCTCAAGGGGTTCTCGCACTCCTACTAAATATTACCAAATTTTATTATAGCTTGAAAAACATGTCTTTTTTTTTTTTTTTTTTTTTTTTTTAATTGTAGGGGTCCTGGAACCAAACCTATATTTTACCATTAGTTATGTGTTTCGTTATACAAGATTTCACTTTACAAGTATGCCAGGTGGAACCTAACTGCTCGTATCTTCGGGACCTCCCTGTATTCACATTAATTTCTGTCCAATTAGTAAACAACTACGTAGTAAATTGCTTCACTATTTTTGGAGATCACTGAACACACATGTGGGAATATTTAGAAAACAAAAGAAGTTTCTGTTGTTGAGGGAATGCAGTGATAATTAATCAGACCAAGTGAATAGAAAGCACTCATTCTAGAGCAGCAACACAGTAACAAAGAATCCTACTCACCGTCAGCTTGTTCTGGTGGAAGTTACCTTCATAGTAGACGCCATTCATCGTCACCACCATGCCCGGCCCGTGGCGCACGTTGTTCTGCCACATGCCCAGGTACTTCTCCCCTGCAAGGCAACACACACACAAAGACACACTCATTACTTTATGCACAATTTCACAAGAACCATAAAACAAATACTAAAATTACTAACGGTATTCATATAAGTTCACTGCCGATGTACTGAGGCATAGACACAGACATACATAAAAATAAGACCAACAAAAAATGACACATAATAATCACACATGCTCAAGTTATCAATGTAAGACTTCACTTGTTCCATCTTATCCCTAAAACTTTAACCTTCCTTTGATGAAAATGTAAATCAGTGATAAAAATCAACAAAATTTAAATCAAACATTCCTAAGTGAGAAAAGAGGCAATTTTTATACACATTCTGCAACCATAAAGTACAACAGGTAACCGAACACCCATTTGATCATTCCCTAATCCACTAACTTACAACACGAGAGTATTGAGTTGTTTCAGAGTCTAGTCTCTTTTTTGTAATAGGCTTACAGAGAAGTCTCCTGGGGTCCCTAAACAAAGCAGGATATTAAAAACTAATTAATTCACTCAAAAGTCAACCACCAGACTATCGTAGAGCTAAATCAACTACAGCCAAATTCCCAACATCCGACCTCCAAACATCCGACTTGTCCAAACAACCGACTTTTTTCACCACCACATTGTATCTTGTTTTGGCCATTTATTTTACTTCATTTTTTTGTTTTTTGTTTTTTAGAAAACATTGATTTGTGGCTTTATTTATGCATGAATTTTACTTTCGCGTATACCACTGGATCGGCCTTCAAGAGCTGCATCTTTTATGTTCTATACCATTTTGTCCTTATGTTTATGGTTACTGTGATATCCAAACATCCGACTATTCCAATTATCCGACCTACCTTCGGTCCCCCCAAGGTCGGATAATTAATACTTAGCTGTATACTCAAGTCAATTAGCCTAGACATTCCATTAGAAATAAAATTATCATAAATATAGAGGGAAATAAACTAGGCTATGGCAGAGTCCCTAACTTAGGAGGATGGTGACTATTTTACTAGTTTGCATCCCTCTATAAATGCATTGTTTACCACCAAGGAATGGTTTTCAAAGTGACCTGCATGAAAAAAAAATTCTTACAGCTAGTAGCCAGGGTAGGACAAGTAACGGATTCAAGCTGGAAAAGCGTAGATTTAAGAAAGAAATAGGGAAAAACTGGTTCACAAAAAGGGTGGTAAATGATTGGAATGGACTCAGTAGACAGGTGGTTAGTGCAGAGTTATTAAGGAGCTTTAAAAGGAGGCTGGATAAATTCATGGATGGGGATGTAGGTAGTGTTAAGTAACAGGAACTACCTCGTGAAAGTCTCACGGCCTCTTGTAGCTTCCTTATTTTCTTATGTTCTTATGTTCTCAGTGCTAACCTTTGGCTATCTCGTCGAGGACCCCGTAGCCGTGCTTGGCCCCGCTGCTCCACTCCCCCGTGTAGATGGAGGCCGCCTGGGAGCTGAAGCGGCCCTTCTTCAGCTCCCCGTGGCCGTGTGGCTGACTCTCGTGCACGTTGCCGATGTACACGTCCTTGTTGGCGTACCTGAAGGGAAGATTAACCCCTTGAGACCCAGAACGTAATTTTCTGTGTAATTTGGGTACCATTAGACAATTTTTAGTGAATATAAGCAATATTTTATAGATATGACCTGTTTAGTATCCTTGTCGACTAGCTAATTTGGTATATTGTTAGTTTTCGAAATGTTATGGCTCGACAACACACGATTTTATATAGCAAAGGAAAGATCTGGGTGTGTGAAGGGGTTAAAGTCACTTCTTGTATTATGAGAGAAAAGTGAGTAAAAAGAAAACTAGATGTCAACTAAAGATTCTAATGATTCTTTGGAATTATGAATGTAATTTGTTTTCCCCTGATTTACATCCGAACAATCTACTTATATCACGTGGCAATGGTAGAGTAGAATAAAGGAGCCGTGGACGTGGAAGAAGGCATGTTGGGAGGAGGCTGTTAATGCTGTCAAGGCCCTAGAATGTACACAGTCTGTACACATTGTCATTTTCTGCTCATTACTTTGTTTTATAAGCTCTACAAATGATGAGTCCCTCCTGTTTTTAGTTTAGAATTTTAGATATATGAAGTGTAGTGCATTCTGCTTTTATTTAGTGGGAGATACCCACTAGTGTGAAAAAAAACCTGGTTATAGTATGAGTGTAGGATTTAAGACAATAAATGCAGCCAAACAAGCAGTATTATCTACCCTGCATACCTTAAGACCTACAACAAGAGTCTCACCACCGAGCCAACATGAGGACCCCAAGCGGTTTACATGGAGATGATACATTAATACATTATACATTTATATCTATGGCGCCATCACCCCTACAACAGTACCATGGACCCTCACCCACCCACCTGATGATGCCTTTCCCTTCCAATTTGCCATTCTTCCAAGTGCCTTCGTACACAGTGACACCTCCAGCAGTGGGCACGTCCAGGCGCCCTGAGCCATGGTACACGTTCTGCCGGAACTGTCCCTCGTAGCGGCGGCCGTCCCCCCACGCCATGGTGCCCTGGCCGTGCAGCTTGCCGCACACCCACTGGCCTGCACAATCATATTACATTATCAAAACAATAGACTTTTTATCCATAACATTACAATCTGAGACATTCCCACATTTTTTTTTTCCATTTTAACATTCACCAATTTCATCTGCTGTCTACACAGTTTATGTTTCTACTCATCAAGGCCTGATTATGCCTTTTACTTTTAAAAACCTGTGGTTCACATAAGCACTTTCTAAATTTTCCTTGATCGTTAATGATTTTGCCTTTGGTAATTATCTATGTTGTCTTTTAATGAGGAAGTTATCATACATGTTCTATAGTTCAGTCAGTGACTACTGCATTTATTTACAGTAATTTTCTTCATAAATTGCAACAATAGTAACCTTTGATACTTTGGTAACAGTTTGATTGATAAGAAAAATAAAGCAAAAAACTGAAACTTGTCAACAGTTGTCAAGCATTGGTGTTGTCAAACCCACCTGAGTAAATAGCATCTTTATACAGAGGATTCTTAGAGAAGGTGTAGGAAGCCTTCCGAACCAGCGGAGGAGACCTGGGTATTGCTGTTATTGTTCCTGCTGAATCCTCTGACTTGTCGACGGCCCTCTTGATGCCCTCCTGCAGGGCATACATCCACTGGTTCTTGTCCCCGCTGGAGGGGCAGGTGAGGGTCAGCATGTCTTCGGGCAAGGTGATGTAGACACCATTCTGCAAAAGAAAAAAACACACATAAGAGTTACTTTTACAGGCCAACTCAAATTCATTTCATACTTTAAAAGCCTAATATTTTTTTTTATTTATATTTGTTTGTCTTCATCAATATGGAAGTAGGAAAAAAATATGAGGGAAAGTCTTGCAGAAGAGAAAAGTCTTGGGAGCTTTGAGGAATATGATGAGAGGCAAGACAGTGAGTATAGAGATTAGGAATGAACTATATGATATCAACACTGTTGTATCGGAATGAGGAATAATGTACAATTAAGGTCAAAGATCTTTGGTTCAAGCATTACATATACATTATTTGAGAGCTGTTTTGCAGTGTTCTACAAGGTACAGCAACTATGAGTGTGTGGTATGCACCGTTCAGGCTGCCAGAGAAGCCTCACCGCCTCACCTGCACACTGGGGAGGTTGGAAACACTCTCCACCCACATGGTGTTGAGGTTGTAGGTGGAGAAGGTGGAGTACTGGATGTGCACCAGGATGTCTGTCAGCAACACAAAGGAGTGTGAGGAGAAGCGGCCGGCATTGTGCACGTTGATGGGGTGGCTCTTGGACTCCCGCAGCATCCTCCTGGAGGGGCTGCTCAGCGCCTCAACCATCTTCAGGTTGCTGCACGTCTCCCAAAAGTTCTTGGTTTCTTCTGCCTCAAGCTGAAAGGACGATCAACAAACTGCATCTTCAGCCATATATATATATATATATATATATATATATATATATATATATATATATATATATATATATATATATATATATATATATATATTATATATATATATATTATAATATATATATTATATATACAGTAAAAGCCTTAGAACTCGGCACTGTATAACTCGGAATTTGATATAACTCGGCATGGCAACGACAACGTTGTTGTTGTTGTTGTTTTGTTTTTTACACCTATGCCTATAGCGCGTGTAGGCAGTGAGCTCCAGGGGTGGGATGGTAGGCCCTGGAGGCTCACTCGAGGGCTGTGATGGTTGGCCCTCGCCCGTGGTGGCGCAGGCAGGATTGTTATAGTGACGCCTGTGATTAGAGGCTCATGCCGCCCCCTGTGTCCTCCCATGCACTCGCAGTCGAAAGTAGAGTTAATGGACAGGGCATAGTGTTGCAGTAACTAAGTGCTCAAGTGATGTAAAATTAAGTTGTACAGGTACAGTACTGTATACAATACAGTACTTACAGAGTTGTGATTATAAAGTGATTAAAGTGATACCAGTGTTAAAATGCGACTGAGTCCCCCTAACATCTTCTACATGTTACAACAAGGCTGCCCTCTCCTTGGATTACATACCTGCTGCTACCCGTTCACTGGTAAGTGTTGTTTTTATGCTTTTACAGTACTGTATTTACATTTTTTTTTTTTTTTTTTTTTTTTTTCCCCCCCATATCAGAGGAGGACATTGCATAACTCGGCACATTGAATAACTCGGCAAGGGCCGGAGCCCCTATCGTGCCGAGTTATAAGGCTTTTACTGTATATATATATATATATATATATATATATATATATATATATATATATATATATATATATATATATATATATATATATATATATATATATATTTCTTTTCTTTCCATATACGAGGCCTTTTTCCAAATATGTGGGATGACACTTAATACAGAGCAGATTGTACATACACAAAGAAAACAATTTGTAATTGACACATCCTAAGTATGCAAAACAACACAAAATATAAGAAATGAACTCAAATTTTACACTGAAAATTTTTGGGAAAAAATTATATATTTTCATAAATAATGCAATTGATCATAAGCATTTAATTTCCAGCACTTCTATTCTTTTCCTTGCCTTTGCATCCAATGGCTATGCCTCACAGCCATACAGAACTGCTGGAGCTACAATTCCCTCACAATTCACAATTCAGCTCACCTGGTGCTTCTGTGCTGCGACAGAGAGCTGCCTCCAGTGGGCGTGAGCCACCCTGATCTTGTCCAGGGTGAAGGGAGAGTAATAGTTCTCACCATCAGTCTTCATAGTCTGTAGGAAGCTCTCGTATTCATGTATGTGCTGCAGGGGTCTGAGGATCAGGTAGGAGAAGAGGTCACTGGAGGTGCGACGCTTGTCCTCGGGCACCAAGGCGGCAAACACTGGCTGGCACTTCTCCAGGATGGCCGTGGCGTCCTTGATGATGTGTGTGAGGCCACTCATGGCCACAGCATCACACACCAGCTTCATGTATTTTTGATAGATGGACTTGTGCTCCTCCACCTGGAAATACATACAGAACTGAAGGTACTGCTGCAATGAAAACAATTGCAACTAGCACATTGGTTTTTTTACATGAAGTCCTATCAATAGTCAATTCCCCATCAAAAAAGGTCATAAACAGTAAGGAAATAAGAAAAGATATATTTACATGCAAAACCACAACACCTTGAACAAAGCGAGGCAACTGTGACCCCCGGCGACATGTAAACAGGTAACTCCCTACCTGTCGAATGATAGGGATTGTGGCCGTGACGTCTGCAGCCTGGTCGTCCAACAGATCATTCAGGCTGCTGGCCACTGCTTGAGTCACATCGAGGTATGCATTTAGCAGCTGCTTTGTTTGCTGCATCACACTATTGTCTGTATGTACACACACACATACAAAAAAAAAGGTACATTTAATGTCTGGCCAATCATGAAGTCCTTTAAGGCCCTATACTTTCCCACATCTAGATATCAATACTTTTTTAGCATTGGTCATTCAGTAAAACAAACAAAACACATTAATAACTGAATCAATTTACTTTCCCACATCTAGATATCAATACTATTTTGGCATTGGTCATTCAATAAAACAAACAAAACACATAAATAACAGAATCCATGGACTAAGACTTTGTTCACACCTGAGACAGCATTGCCTGTCGCTGAGGAGGAACTGTTGGTGTCTTTCTGTGAGGTGGAGGAGGGGGGGAGGCGATGGTGGCCTTGGTGGAGGAGGAGGAGGCCAGGAAGGGCCGCACCACATGCTGCACCACGGTCTTCACCACACTCAAAAAAGTGGTCTCGCTTCTCACAAACTTTACCACCTGTCAACATTTGTACAGTTTGAAGTCACACATTTAATTTTTTTTGCAACATTTGTACAGTTTGAAGTCACACATTTAATTTTTTTTGCAACATTTGTACAGTTTGAAGTCACACATTTAATTTCTTTTGCAACATTTGTACAGTTTGAAGTCACACATTTAATTTCTTTTGCAACATTTGTACAGTTAAGTCACACATTTAATTTCTTTTGCAATGAAATGTGATCCCACGTTCCTTTTTTTCCTAGTGCCACCCAACATTCAGGAAAGTTATTTTCTTTAAGAACTAAATATACATATTCATGCAATCATCAACCCAAATTGTGACCACCATAAACACTTGTACAATTTGAGCATCAAATTTCAAAACTTGATTAATGTTTTGCTCCACTAATCCTTTCCCATTTGTTTGAGGCGACATCCAAGAAAGAAGCAAAATGATGGAGTCCAATAACATTTTTCAAAAGTAATAATTCAAAAGGATGAAATCAGGAGAACAACATAAAATGGTAGGGGAGAGCGGGGCAGGTTGCATCGAGGGTAGGTTGCATCATTGCCTCTAACTCGCATGTTATCACACGTACATCATCTTAATACTACTACTACTACTATAAACTACTACTACTACAGCTACAACAATAATAATAAAAAAAGTTAATGCGAGGAGGCAATGATGCAACCTACCCTCGATGCAACCTGCCCCGCTCTCCCCTACTGTCACACATGCACTCATTTCTCCCTTCCACCAAGCCTTCCTTACCTGTGGATGCACGTCATCTGTGGTGCAGACAACACTGTCACACTGACACAACACTGACCGGCAGTGCATGGTAGCGTCACCCACAGGAATCCGCTGAACTTTAGCCTCCTCCTCAGTCCTACAAAAACAGCATGATTATAAGAACATAAAAACATAAGAAAATAAGGAAGCTACAAGAGGCCGTGAGACCTACAAAGAGGTAGTTTCTGTTACTTAACACTACCTACATCCACCATTCATCCCCATCCATGAATTTATCCAGCCTCCTTTTAAAGCTCCCTAATGACTCCGCACTGACCATCATTATACATATCTGTGGTAAGGCTCAGCCGTCACATGTAGATTTGGACCAGTGCTAAATGATAGAAAACTGCATCAAAACGCCAGCCTATACATTAACTCCTTGAGGCCCAGAACGTAATTTCCATTGTAATTTGGGTACCATTAGACAATTTTTAATGAATATAAGACATTTTGTATAGATATGACCTGTTTAGTATCCTTGTACACTCACTAATTTGGTATATTAAGTTACTTTTCGTAATTTTATGGCTAATAACATACGATTCTTTATAGCAAAGGAAAGATCTGGGCGTGAAGGGTTTAAAAAAAGTTTCAGCCAATGATCATTCACACGTACGTACAGTTTCTAAAGCCATACCTGAGCTTGCCTATGTAGTAAGTCAGACCCTCCACTGTGATGACGATGAGGTAGGTGTCCCCCGAGGCAAGGTCCCGCACCAGCCCCACCCCACTCTCCTCAGGCACGTCCAGCCTCCGGGGACTCACAATGGAGGAGGCCAGGGGGTTCATCCTGTTGGGGGACTTGCTGGGGGACTTGCTGGGGGAGGGAGCACTGGGGGAGGAGTTCTTGTTGTTGTTGGTGGGGGTGGCGGGTCCTCCCTGTCCCCCGGAGTTGTCCCCCCACACCCAAACCTGAAAGAATCATGTTAAGAGAATAGAATAGAATAGTAGAATAGTAGAGAATAGAATAGAATACAAGTTAGAGAAAGAATAATGTAATAATAATCTGTTAGCACATACTGACTTTCTTACGTAGTCATTAACATATCTATATTAAATTTTATTCTACTGTACTATTGACTTTGAGATCACAATATTAAATGCATTGTAATTTGAACACCTTCTATGATGTTACAGAGTACAATTACAAATCAAAATACTATAAGAAATTAGTTAAAAATGTGAGTCACAACTGCATTTTCAAAACTGTATACAAAACTGTATGCCTTATCACATGAATACTAATCTTAACCCCTTGAGACCTAGAGCGTTATTTTCATTGTAATTTGGGTACCTATAGACGATTTTTAGTGACTATTAGCAATATTTTATAGATATGACCTGTTTAATATCCTTGTTGACTAGCTAATTTGGTATATTCAGTTACTTTTTGTAATTTTATGGCTAACAACAGACGATTTTTTATAGCAAAGGAAAGATCTGGGCGTGAAGGGGTTTAACAACAATACAAAACGTGTTGCAAATGGAAGCAGTACAAAAAGCACACACGTCATGGCAACACAGGACCCCACAAAGTACTCACACGTCATGACCCTGCAACACAAAGGTCATAAAGGTCATACATATTCCCCTTGAACCTAAAAATGACACCACAGGACTCTATGTCACAAAGTCATGTAGGTAGTGATGATGTCAAGAAAAGGTACTTATAAGAACATAAGAAAATAAGGAAGCTACAAGAGGCCGCGAGTCCTACACGTGGTAGTTCCTGTAGAAGAAGAGAAGAAAGAGAAAGAGAAGAAAAGAGAAGAAAATATAGAGAAAACAAGAGAAGAAAATAAAAAAAAAAAAATATATAATAACAGAAGAAATAGAAATACTAGAAAATTAGAAAACCAACTTATGAAACCAACTGCAAAACGTGACAAATACTCGAAAAATCTTTTGTGTAGTTAATAGGAAATCAGTGAAAAGACAAAACTTTAGTCTTATACAGTATGCACAACAAAGCACGATGTATGTACACCCTTGTCCCACTGTCACTGTCATGCCTAGACATAAGACTGGCCATGATAGTACTGCTGTGTTGAAAGCAAGTCAAGACAAGTCACTGTGGAATCAGTGGTAGTGACAATCTCCTACATGACAGAGCTCTAGGTTGTCAACACTATGTACATTACAGAACAATCTATACCAAAAAAAGAATGAAAGAATGAAACAACTTAGGGAATGATACCTGAAATTCATCTAATAAAAATTAAGCTAAAGATTTGTGACTTCCCTATGTCGAAGAGATGGAAAGACATACATTGTTGTGGCTTAACCACTGAACATGCAATAGTCATGCTAAACAAAACTTCGGCCATTAGTTTGACAACTATTTGCTCAAATTTTTGCAATAAGCAATAGCTGCTGTCCAATTAATTCTGGAGAGTAAGTACTTACTGGCAAAAGCAAATCCCTGTTAGAGCAATCATCATAAATGCATGATCTGATCTATCTAACAAACTATCATGATTAATAATCAAGTGCTCAACAACTCCTATTATCATCTAGTAAATTATACTTCACTTGAGTATCATTTTTCCTTTTAAGGAAAAGCAAAATAAAATCACTACATTTACTCTAATCATTAAGATATAAAATGTCATAACCTTTTCATAGTTCTAATCATTGATAGAACCATGATAAACTATTTCATCCCTCCATTGTAATCAAAGAATACAATATGCATAGTATTGTATCTGATGCAGCATAACCTCAACTACTGGGCCACCGTTGACCAAAACCAGTCAATGCAGTGCCTCCCTTCCTCCACACAAGACCTGAGACGCATGCAGTTAATAGTTTGCAGCACTAGTACCAACAGGACACTACCAGCTGATCCAAGGGACTACAACGCATGTGTTTGTGATAAGCTATTGCAGCACAGTCCAAAGTCTCTATCATGCATTCCTTCTCCACCACACAATCAAACGGTGACAGATTTACAAAACGTATATCAACAAGAATATTTAACTTTTTTTTCATTTTTACAAACATGACCCTGTGATGTTCTAGACCCGCGTGAGTATGATAGCTTTATACCCAAGGTAGGTGACAGTAACACAGTGATGGAGAGGAGCCGAGAGTGACTCATGGACTGTAGAGTTATCACAAGGGATAGAGAGAGGAACCTTCCAATTTGATGGCCTATGGGACTTTGTCTCCGCTGTGGCCTCACCAACATCATCTCTAGTATCTTTCTGGTTCCATATATAAACCTAGAAAATAAATAAATTGAATCATTAAAATAAACAAACCTTTCACAAATATAAAATAAACTACAACATAATTTGGTTAACTTTCAGTATTGAATCATTGTCTTGTTCCACATCCAGCTTCTTCTCAGTATCATCATCATTCTCACCAGGTAAAAGATACATTGAGCTTTCAGTAATAACGTGTCACTGTTAGTAATTCCCCTTCCCACACAAAGCACACTGAGAAACCCAAACTCAAGAAAAAGGAAATCAGAAATCAAAACTTAGAAATAATAAGAAATGATAAGAAAAATAATAGATAATAGATAATATATATATAGATAAAATGATACAAATAATCAGAAATAATAAGAAAAATCACCCACTTATTGAGATCACTGTACTGCATTAGATCATGTTTTAAGTATATTACATCAATTTATGTTAACATTCAACCAAGTGGTAAATCTTGATGTCCAGCACATGCAACATTATAGCAGGGAGTATCAGATGGGATTCTCCTGTATTTCAAAGCACTAGAAACCATTCATTCCATCATTTACATGTCAGGGGTTGCTTCACCTAATTGTACACATCTTTCACCCTCCAAATTGAATTGAATTAATGCAAAAAAAGGGAAAATGTGCCAGACATCAGAGGTCATATGGCACTATGGCAAAGCATAATAACGGGGAAGGGTTATAGAGAAAGAGTGAAACGGTGAGGGAAGGGGAAAGCATAAATACTTGGGCTACTCATCCCGAGATTGCCTTCTCAGCCTTCATCTCTTTATCATATCACTTGAAACTCAGCCATTCACATCATCTCATCATCTCAGAACATCATCTCTCAACCATTCACATCACAACACTACTCTTGGCACAACCATCTACCACTCAGAACATCATCTCTCAGCCATTCACATCACAACACTACTCTTGGCACAACCATCTACCACTCAGAACATCATCTCTCAGCCATTCACATCACATTATTCACAACACTACTCTTGGCACAACCATCTACCACTCAGAACATCATCTCTCAGCAATTCACATCACAATACTACTCTTGGCACAACCATCTACCACTCAGAACATCATCTCTCAGCCATTCACATCACATTATTCACAACACTACTCTTGGCACAACCATCTACCACTCAGAACATCATCTCTCAACCATTCACATCACAACACTACTCTTGGCACAACCATCTACCACTCAGAACATCATCTCTCAACCATTCACATCACATTATTCACAACACTACTCTTGGCACAACCATCTACCACTCAGAACATCATCTCTCAGCCATTCACATCACAACACTACTCTTGGCACAACCATCTACCACTCAGAACATCATCTCTCAGCCATTCACATCACATTATTCACAACACTACTCTTGGCACAACCATCTACCACTCAGAACATCATCTCTCAGCCATTCACATCACATTATTCACAACACTACTCTTGGCACAACCATCTACCACTCAGAACATCATCTCTCAACCATTCACATCACAACACTACTCTTGGCACAACCATCTACCACTCAGAACATCATCTCTCAACCATTCACATCACATTATTCAAAACACTACTCTTGGCACAACCATCTACCACTCAGAACATCATCTCTCAGCCATTCACATCACAACACTACTCTTGGCACAACCATCTACCACTCAGAACATCATCTCTCAGCCATTCACATCACATTATTCACAACACTACTCTTGGCACAACCATCTACCAATCAGAACATCATCTCTCAGCCATTCACATCACATTATTCACAACACTACTCTTGGCACAACCATCTACCACTCAGAACATCATCTCTCAGCCATTCACATCACAACACTACTCTTGGCACAACCATCTACCACTCAGAACATCATCTCTCAGCCATTCACATCACATTATTCACAACACTACTCTTGGCACAACCATCTACCACTCAGAACATCATCTTTCCCTATAAAGCACTAAACACTGTCACAGAAGATAAGAGGTCAGACAAAGAAGAGGTCAGGTCACCGAGGGGCTGTACTCACCTGGCCGTCGATGGTGAGGGCAGCGGTGTGGTGGGTCCCGCACACCACCTTGGTCACCCCCATGTGGTTGAGCGAGGTGACACAGGTTGGTGTTGATCGGTGGCTTAGGTCACCAAGACCCAGTTGACCTTTGCTTGCTGACCCCCATGCCCACACCTGTCACATACCAGGCACAACATAGAACATAAGAACATAAGAAAATAAGGAAGCTACAAGAGGCCGCGAGACCTACACGTGATAGTTCCTGCTACTTAACACTACCTACATCCATCTTTCATCCCCATCCATGAATTTATCTAGCCTCCTTTTCAAGCTTCCTAATGACTCCGCACTAACTACCTGACGACTGAATCCATTCCAATCATTTACCACCCTATTTGTGAACCAGTATTTCCCTAGGATGTGTATTACAGCATTACAGTACCTATACATTCTGCTACTCATTAACCATTAAGCTTTATCCACCCATCTTATGCAACAGATCTCTGTTGAACAGAAGTACATTGAATTGGATTCCTGCATTATCTTTTTTTTACTACCCCCATATGTTGCGGAAATGACCGGGGGGAGAGGGGGGGGGGGGAGAGAGGAGGAGAGAGAGAGAGAGAGAAGAGAGAGAAGAGAGAGAGAGAGAGAGAGAGGAGAGAGAGAGAGAGAGAAGAAGAGAGAGAGAGAGAGAGAGAGAGAGAGAGAGAGGAGAGAGAGAGAGAGAGAAGAGAGAGAGAGAGAGAGAGAGAGAGAGAGAGAGAGAGAGAGAGAGAGAGAGAGAGGAGAGAGGAGAGAGAGGAGAGAGAGAGAGAGAGAGAGAGAGAGAGAGAGAGAGAGAAGAGAGAGGAGAGAGAGAGAGAGAGGAGAGAGAGAGAGAGAGAGAGAGAGAGAGAAGAGAGAGAGAGAGAAGAGAGAGAGAGAGGAGAGAGAGAGAGAGAGAGAGAGAGAGAGGAGAGAGAGAGAGAGAGAGAGAGAGAGAGAGTCTTAAGAGTAATTTGTTTATCACAGCTTTAAAGTAATCGTCCAGACCATTTCATCATTCCTGATTTAATGCAGTCAAAATATAGCCATGATCGAGTATATCAACAATATGTTGTCACATTTTGCATCCAGTCACCCGTTTTTAAATGATCCGCATTCAAAATCTGTAAATTCCCCGTGCTCTCAAAACACAACTGTTTATCAGCAGACGACGCACCATGGGTCGGCGACGTCACAACAGGGAGCCTCCCAGCACCGCCTGATACATATGCGCGGAGACTCTGAGAAAAATGTAGTACTTGGGGAATTTTGGGTGTTTCTGATATATTTTTTGTGCGATGTGGCATGTACTTGCATCCTGTGTGGGTGCAGCGTGGGGGCTGTGCCTTTACCGAGAGCTTAGCACCCATTTGCAAACTGTGGGGCGACGATATATGTGTGCAGATGTGTGCAGCGGCGGCAAGGGCGGGGAGTGGCGGGTAGTAGCAAGGCCACCGAGATGAGAGGGCTGCAGTACCCTGGCTACTACCAGCCGCTCCCCGTCGCTCCAAAGGTCTGCACACATATATCGTCGCCGTGTGGGTTGTGAATGGGTGCTAAGCTCTCGGGAATGGCACGGCTTTCTTGCCGTGCCCATGCAGGATGCAAGTATGTGCCGTGTCGCACAAAAAATATACCAGAAGCACCCAAAATTCCCCAAGTACTACATTTTTCTCAGAGTCTCCGTGTGTCTGTGTCGGGCGGGGCTGGGAGGCTTACCTCTTGTGTCGTCGCCAGCAAGTTTCGCGCCACGGCTGGAATGTGGCTGTTGTTTTTCCCGCGCTTTTTACAAAAGTCATGTTTTTAGGGAAATAAGGCGTGAAAATGAATAATTTTTTGTGGATTAGGTATTTTGAATGAACATTCAACATAATTATGCAAAGAAAAAATGGGTCTGGACGATTACTTTAAGTTCACCATCCTATACGTAGATTACAACAATGGACTGAACCCTTTTTTTATATGTTGTATTTTAGCATAATAATTGATGATTTCTTTCAATATTACCAATATTACATACAGTGCATTTCATAACTTAAACAAGAAAATCAGTAAATATTTGCATAATACAAATAACAAACCGTGGTTTGAAAACAAAGTTCCTTATACACGGAAATGGTCAGAAATAGCGAACTTTCACCTCATACAGGTTGAAGTTCCCAAACTCGGCATCCCAAGACTCGGCAACACCCAAAACTCGGCTATGGTTCCGGATTTTCCAAAACACGGCAGAACACCCAAAACCCGGCGCGTAGTTGCCGGGTCGGCCGCTGGGTGCCACCACACTAGGCCGCTTGGTTTCTCCCGCAGATTTGTTTGTTGTTATTGTTCAGTGGTGTTGTGACTAGAGTTGTGTACACTGTTATTTTGTGTACTTCTACAGGTCTGTTATTGGTATTATGGCTCCCAAACGTCCAGGAACACCTACTGGTGGAAGTGAAAAGAAAAGGAAGAACAATGTGTTAACTATTTCTGAGAAAATTGACCTTTTGAAGAAGTGGGATGCTTTTTTTCCCCTTAATATATCTACGTTCTAAAAGTCGGAAAATTCCATTACTCGGCTCGGCGCTGGTCCCGAGGTTGCCGAGTTTGGGAACTTCAACCTGTATAACGAACAAAGTTTGTTATATGCAAAAAGTTCGGATTCCTTGGATATAACATCACCTCTTTCCCCCCATTAGTTCCTTAAAGTGAGGATTTATTGTAATAACTATGAAAAACTATTTTTTTCAATTTTCATACATGGGTCTTCTCCAAAACCCTAGAGCAGTTCATTCACATTGATACCTTATACACCTTGCATTTTATACATCCTAAATATACAAAATTATTTTATGAAAGTTGATGTAAAAAACACCTGTGTATATAAAAAAAGGAAAGAATTAAATTCTGGCCCCAAATTCCCACCTTCATCTTTAAGCATACCTCAAGTACCTGATATAACGTGCACTTAATACACCTATTGCACCTGTTCATATGTCTAAATACAAAGCACTGCCTCATGAGGGGAGTCAATGAGACAATTCGGTGACTCCACATTTTTAACGGGAATTTGCAGAACAGCTTTATAAATCTCCTACAGCTAAATAGTCATCATTCTCCATAGCTAAATACTAACACTCACCCTTGTGCTTCAAAGGCCTAATACACGAATCATCTTTTATGACCTTCCCACATATAACTTACCTCTGTGTTAAGGATATGGCGTCCCCCATCAATAATGCGGGTGGTGTTCTTGGCTACCTGTTCTGGACCTTTTTCAACCGTCAACATGCCATCTCTACTGATCTTGGGGTAACTGATGCCACCCGATGCTGTCCGTGAGTGGCACTTTTTGCGGGAGAGTTCATCGGAGAGGCGGCGCGGAAGACTGTTGCACTCGTACGAGTCACTTTTGCTCATCTTTGGAGCCGGAGCTTTGGTGTACAAAGACTCTAGAGTAAACGGGTCAGAGTCTGGGGTGAGGTCTGGAAGTTCCCCGTCGGCACACTCACTACTACTGAAGTGTCGGGAAAGCTGACCCACCTTGTCACTCACCGTCCTCACTCCCGTGGCCACTAGACTTGCAGCACTATTAGCAGCACTGGCCACATTTTCCTTGATTAGTTCTGTAGCACTGTCTATATGGTACTTGTTGATGCGATCAACATCCTGCGGAATGCACTCGCCCGTATCCGCATTGGTGGTCATCCAGGACAGCTGACGGGAGATGAATTGCCTGGCAGCATCTGCATTGATGAACAGACTGTTGCCGCCACCCCCGGAGCTTCCCTTCCGTGCCAAGCCACCCTCGCCACCCTCCAACGCGTCTTCTCCGCAGTCCAACACCTCGTACTCGCTCCCGATGCTAGGCTTGTGCTGCCGACTTAGCTCTTTCAGCTCTATGCCAGAATGGGACTCCACCGGGGTGTTGACAGTCGTGCCGTTGCAAGACGCTTCCCCCGAGGTGGGGTCGAAGTCGTCGGCCACACAGTCTGACGATTCACCATCCTCGTGGAATGCACTATTTCTGGAGGAACGGCCATCCATGTTGACACTGCTTGGCGCCGGAGAGAGTAAGTCTGAGCGGTGGTCGTGGGCGCTAGAATCTTTCCTCACGCCCAGGCCAAGCGGACACTTCTCAAACCCATCATCGGCCTCAAAGAGCACACGATCCCCTGTTTCTCTACGGCACTGCTCACACGACCTCACAAAGGAATCATAGTCTGGGATGGGGTCTGTTTCTGCTGTGGGGTCAGAGTGCACTGGGGGCAGGGCTTCCACCAGGGCCACCGTGAAGTAGGCCCCGGCCTCCACCTGCAACACCCGCCGCCCCTTGAAGAAGTCCACACGGGCTGGGTTGGTGATCTCATTTTCTGTCTTATTGGTGAATAACCCTGGTGAAAAAAGTTGACATTAAAGACCTAACACCTCAACCAAATATTCAGTCATATATGAAAGCTAAGGCAATAGATACATATGCATTACAAAATAAAGTGTTTACAGACATGCATGACAACTTTGGTTTAAATGATGGAAAAATGTCATCTAACAAGTAGAACACGACCAATCAGAGATTTTACACCATCAGCTGCCTTACCTAAAGCTGGACCACACCCTTGTACCCATATTTCATCCTGAGCACTTTGGAAGAGGATGTGATCCGTGCCGGCCGCCACCGCTCGTACCCGCACCTTCCTGCCCTTCTCCTCCTGGCCATGGGTGCAAGTCTTCTTAGGCTCCAGCACGGGCAGGGGTCGCACCTCTCCCCCTGCCAGCTCCCGTGTAAACACTTCTCCGGCATCCGTCACAAACACCACTTGCCCTCGGTACACTGCAGCATCTCGCACGCACCGGCTCCCCAAATCTACCTGCACCGCACCAAAACAAACATTGATATTGCAAAGTATGTACGTATTGTGCTTTTTTCAGCCTAAAGAAGCATTCTTGAAAACCATGACATGAAAAGAAGCATTGAAAAGGCAATATTCTTTACAATAATACTGTAGTTTTTGTTTGTAGATCAATGTAATCTGTTATGTAAATCAAAATGTCTTAAATGTGGTCTGTGATGTGTGTATATATAGTACTGTATGTAGAATTTCAATCAAGCTCATCTGCACTCACCCAAACCTTTATAGTTTTATGCAGCAGTTAACACTTACTATTTACTTCATGTCCTTAGTACTGCATTAATGTGTGTAAAAGTGTGTGTAAGCAAACAGCAAAACTGAACCCTCCAGTACCTGCTTGAGGCTGCCTCGCCCCTGGCCCGTGTATTGGCCGATGTACAGCTTCCCTCCTGCTGTGACAAACACTGTGGTGTCCTGGGAGGCAGCCACGCGGATCACTGTTTCTGTGGGCACGATGAGCATGTTCCTGGGGTCACCTCCCCGCCACCCATGCGTAGCTACCATCATACACTGCAACATTCACCAGGGAGAGACATTAGTACTACATAGTGTGGTGTCTAGCAGAAAACAACATAAATAGATGTACCATTGGTAAATGCAGCTCTAGCTTTAAGCACTACTCAAACCTTCTAAGCCCTCACACACAAAAAATGCATAAATGAATAAAGTATATGAATAATAGAAATAATTATTCTTTATAATTATATAACAGCCTGTTTCCCAAACAAGTGGGGTGGCACCTCAGAAGAAAGCAGAAAGCACGAATCCAGGACAATGAAAATGGAGTGAGGTACACAGTTTTTTACAACACAACAAGTTATCCATCAAAGAGTGGAGTGGCTTCCAAGGAGCGGAAAATAAATGAGGTGGATAGCTTACAAGCATCCAATATACTTCAAAAGCTTACAGAGTTCCTCTAAAAAGTACTCTTACACAGACACTCTCATCTGACTCATATTTACACCACTGACTGCATTTTTTAAATTTTCTAATATTCTCGACTTTTCATCAATAGAAGATGCATTAGTGATGATGATACCTACAACCTTTTAATGTATGTACAAGGCTTTACACTGCCATGGCAATTGATATGAGCAACAAACTAAAAACAATATCTACGTAGCCTACATGCAGACATTACATACATTGACATGTATTCATTGACATGTATACATTGACAAGTATACATAGACATGTACTACATAGACATGTCACATGTACTACATACATTGTCGCCTCCGAGGTGTAGTGCTTAGTGTGCCTGGCTACGAATCTGCAGGCCCTAGTTCGAATCCAGGCCAGGGCAAGTCGGCGACCAGCCAACCCAGCTGTTCTTCCCTTTCGGGGTTGATAAATAGGTACCTGGGGAAGGTAACTGTGGTAATCCGGATGTCACACTAGCCCTGTGTCCCGGGGTAACGGGTCCTCACCCACCACAGGCTCAAAGGGCTAATGCCACGGAGATGAGCACCGAAGGCATAGCGTATGCCCCCATCTTTACCTTTACCTTACATACAGAAAATAAGGAAAAAAAGTAAAATTTCAAAGCCAGTTTCATATTTGTGGAAACTTCTTTTCTTTCTTTGAAACCAATCAAACTCACAGTATTCGTAAAGGAAAATAGACCAACCTCTCTTACGATCACAATTTCTAATCAAGAATGTTGCAATGATGGAACATGCAACGAGCAGGCCATTGTTTAGAACTTTAGAGGAATGACGCTTTGATCACCAACACACTCTGTCTTATCAGCCCCATGAAGAGATTACCCTGACACACTTCACTGATACACTAGACATTTGTTTTGCCATGAAAGATGGATGGTACACAAAAGATTACATTGAGTAATACTCTGTCCTCATTGCAAAGATATCAGACTTTTCAACACATTTGTTCATGTATTATATATTGTTAAATACTCAACATAGCAAGGTAAGAGTTATCAGATTATTTTCATAGAAGACTATTTTTCTGATAGAATTTGATGTGCTCTCTAATAATGTAATATTTATGTTTGGGCAGAGTTACTTCTTCTTTTTTATTATTCCTAAGGAGGGTCCTACCCTAATACCCTACCCTACTCTTTACATGTTTTTAATTCAATAAAACCCCACGTATAACCTCTTAAGCCCCTGTTACCGCTGGCACAGTCACCCCCCCTCCTTGATTCCTCCCTGAAAAAGGGACGTCATTTTGCCAAAAAATAATTATCACATAACAAAAGGAAACATTAAAATCTATCAGAAAAAAAATATATATTTCGTCCTGAAAATAGCGGGCTGATGAAAAGCTAACACCTTTTTTCTTCAAATTTGATTGTCACCTGTAAATAGTTTCACTTCTGACTTGCAGCACAAACAACAATTTCCAGCACTGTGGGGACCAGCACTGAGCCTTGCAGCCCTCCACAGTCCACAGTCCACTGGCTCTGACTCTGCCATCACAACAACACTCCTGCCATGAGATCTTCTTGTCAGGATTCCATTCACAGTTGGAAGCTCAACTCCACAGGGCCTTTCCTCAAGGCCTTGTGTTTCCAAGATTTATCTATGAATTAATTGTTTGGCTGTTGTCATGAATACAAGCGTGAATCAGCGATATGCTGTGAAAGGCGATGAAATACAGCCTCCCTTCATGAATCCCTGGTTGATGCAAAGCAAGTCAAGGCCAACGCCACCTGACTCATCACAAGTCTTGCCTCCCCCCGTGACTCACCGCGTGACTAACACAACACCACCTTACAAATAATTACTTACTACTTCATGAATGAGAATCAGTAAATAGACGAGTACCTGAATGTGTGAGTCATGGAGAAAGGAGAGAGAGGGAGAGCTCACACCTCCGCTCTGCCTCTTCCTCGCCTCCCGCTTTGTTGTCCCTCGCGATATTCAGGAGTGACAGCATAACCCTTGGACCTTGTGTCATATCTTCCTTTCTCTCTTTTCTGCATGATATGATAATACGAACAAATGCTATGAAGAAATCCTGAGACTGTTTCATTGTCGCAGTTAATTTACAGTAAGTACATTTGCGAAAAAAAAAGTTACAAATTTATAATGGCTGATTCACGATTATATTTCTCGGAGATAAGTATCTTGTTTCTGAACACTGTAATCTGTATCAGCCTTTGTCTTATATTACCCCTGCCAAGGAGGTTTGGAGTTCCCTCGGTTTGTGTGTGTGTGTGTGTGTGTTTGTTGTGTTATTCACCTATGTTCATGGTCTAGTCCACGCGAGTCGTAGTGTATGTTTGTTAGCAGGATTACGTAAAAGTTAATGGACAAATTTCCATGTAAATTTCACAAAAGGTGGATCTTGGCCCAACTTAGTGATGATCAATTTTTGGAATCATAAGGGTATCAATAATGCAAGTAATATTGTGTCTATTAGAAATCGTGTTTTAATTCGCTCATTCAGCCTTGGTGGGGGTGTGAGCTCTCGGAGTATTCTTATTATAGAGGTTCTATCACTAAAGGCGTGTTTCTAGCTAGCCAAAATTGATCTTGACCTGACCTAAACCCAACTTCTCATCGTATAAATATATGTGGTCGTCAGGATGGCTCAGTGGTACCGACTTCGATTCTTGTATTGCGCGTCTCTGTTGGAAGTTCCTCGCACTACGTACTGCCTGCGTTCAATGTGTCAGGGTCATTTATTCGATATCTAAAAACCCTGCAATGTTCATCCCTTGTAGGTACGCTATCTCTCTCTCTCTCCCTCTCTCTCTCTCTCTCTCTCTCTCTCTCTCTCTCATATTACAGACTCCTTTTTTTTTTAGTCATTTTTGTTTAGTTTAGTTGTATTTCTGTGTACCTAGTACATCCAAACGCGGTGGCATTTGGTATCGCTGTTGGTGTGTGTTTGATTAATATTGTTTAAATAAGATTCAAGTATATCTCTATTAGCCTTTTATAGGTAAGCTGTCATCTCAGATTGGAAGAAATTGTACCATCATAAGTCATACTGGCATTCAAGGAAGGATCTCGATATAGCCTATAATTATACAGTCTATGCCTCTTGATTCATTATTGTAAACAAATTTATTTTCATAGTATTAGCTTGCTGTAATTAAAACATTGAAGGGATTCCTAACAGAGTATTTGTATCATATACCCAGTGATCGACCATCATGATATATCTAGTATCATATATTTCAGGTGACCCCGGTATACGTGCTGTACTCGATATCATTTCTATTATCAGCCTGACGGTGGTAGCCTATATGTGATTAGCACGCTTTGGTCGCTCGATCGTTACAGGGAGATTCGTTTTGAACTTTAGACCGAGAAGACGTGGGTTCGAGTCCCCGGCCAGGAAACACTATATGGACTTCCCTCCTTTCACGCTATGGCCCTTCTCACCTAACAGGGAATAGTAACAGGATCCTCGTAATCCAGAAACGGAGGGTCGCAGCGGTAATTTTTCACTCCTGCCTAGCTGTATAGGTGTCAAATTAATGTATGAACTACTTGCTTATAATTTAGTTTTACCGTAAACATAGGCTCAATAATTGATACCATAATTTGTTGGACCATATATCGTGATTATTATGATTATAGAAAGCGTATGTTGTGGTCAATTAAATATCTATCTATCTACGGTAGGCCCTAATAAATATGTGGATGTGAAATGTGTGCGTATGTGTGTGTATGTGGACCAAGGATGAGAGTTCACGGTAATGTCTGACAGTCTGATAAGCTCAAATGTCCGTCAGGGTGGCTCAGGTGTAGTTGAGTTCGCGTGCATCGTCCCAACGTTCGAGCCCCGCACACTGTTGCATGACTGCCGCGGTGGCAATACGTATCGTAATAACCTCGCTGTTGCCTGTTGGCATGTAGGTAGATACCAAGGATCCTTGGTAGATACTGTACGAACGTCTGTCTCTAGGAGTCTAGTTAGACATGAACCCGAGTATCTTATCTTCGTATATTGAATGAAGCAATGTTACCTTTATATTCATTACATAAGGTGGCATGAGAAAGCAATTGTTTGTAAATTGATTGGTATGTGTGGTGCGCGCGATGGTCCACCCCGAAGTGAGGCGGTCGATCCTCGTTGCAAATCACAGACTTTTTCAAACACTTCATGATATTTTATTCATGTGCATTCAATAATTTTTTGTTTTGATATGCAGTATTAAAGCACCATTATGTAGTCATTGTTAAGGGAAGATGGGATGGAATTGGATTGGAGAAGAGGATGAGCAAATTAAATGAAAAGTTCCTAATATGCAGACGACGTCCCTGGTTCTCGCCAAAAAAGGGGCGCTGTCTGTTTCTCCCTACAGTGTATCCTGTATTTGCTATTCAAAAGGTGTTTTGAGTTTATTATGTGAAATAACGCTGAATAAATATTAAGATATATTAGCACTACATCCAATCAACTTGTCAAAGCAAAGGAACAAAAGTATCAAAATCAATATTACGGAAACAGACGCGCTAACAAAATGTCCGACTTGAAAGGAGAGCTATTTTACTGATTATACTTTATATGTAAGAGTTATAGTCAAGGTAGCCTTATTATTAGGTACTGAATTTAATGTATAGTTGGGTCAGCATATTGGTTTCAGTGGAATTGCAGGCGTAGAGGGATAAAAAGACAATTTAGAAGAGACAAGTTAGATGGTTCGCGCGACCATAAACAATAAACAAACCCTGAGGGGCACGCGCGCACTCCCCCTCCACTCCTCGTTATTTCTCCTATTTTCCCGCGATTCCGGAAGAGTTCTCCCATGAATCTTCAAAGTAACGTAAGTCAGTATTCTTAGAGTGCCTGTGTGTGTTGTGTGTGGTGGCAGTCCTTTGAAATAGCGAGAAAAAAGGTGACTTTCTCAGGAACTCTCACTGGCTTCAGCCAAACGTCGCCAACCAGCCTGGGAACACTCACTCCTACCTCTCTCCTGTCTCTCTTACCTCCTGAAATGTTCGTCACTACCTAGTTTTGGAAGTTAATGCCTGTTTTGTACTCTGTAGTGTCACTCTGGACGCCTATTATTGGGAAATGACGGCGAAGAGGCGGGAGGCGGGTGTGGGAAGACCAGTGGGGCTGCCTCGTCGCTTGTATCTTTAAACAAGCTTGGATAACCAGGAGCCAGCTGTGTCGAGACCTGTGTAATGTCCCGCAGCACCCAAGACCTCACTTGCTTGTTGTAAGAGGCTTTATAAGACGGATCAATTATAAGTTGTTGATGTGGTCGTTTCTCATCTAAATTGTTTGCAGTACATTCGGGAACTGAGGCCTAGGTGGAGGAGAGGCAAAGAAGAAGTCAAGCATTGCTGTGTGATTGTTGGTACTAAATGAAATGCCTGAAATAAGTAAAAAACAACTATAAGCAAATGATTTCTCAAAGTGATCTTACCATATCTTGGTCATAGCATATATATATATATATATATATATATATATATATATATATATATATATATATATATATATATAATATATATATTTATATATTTATATATTTATTTATTTATTTATATATTTGTGTGTGTGTGTACTTTGACTTTTGTGTGCGGTACTTGTGAAGACCTAAGCTACGAACCTCTCGTTCTAGGGCATTTTAAGGTCACCCGCACTTATTATTGGTATTATTTTACACTAGGACCAGAATTCACTACACAATTGGGTATCAATGGTATCAAATGCTGAGATAATATATATGACTTTTGGTGACTTTCTATTTAGTCTGAAGTTTAGTTGAGAAAATTAATCAATATCTTTAAATCTAACATGACTTTGAATTTCCTGTGACTTACCCGAGCATAGTCAAAGTGAGGCTCATAGTGACCCCCAAGGTCACCTGGAGCTCCTCCGCGGTGGCCATGTTCATCCCTGTCACCATGAAAAATGAAGAAACATCAAGACTGAAAAGTAGAGCTTTTGACAATTTTCAGAATTTCACAAAACTAAAAAATTTACAATCACTCCACACCTACAGTAATTGTATGAGTATTTCCTTTATCTACATTATTTATGTCAATGTTGGAATTATCATACTATCTCTGAGGGCCTTCTATACTTCCTTATGCATTAACCTTTTTCATAGTCGTAGTTCACAGGAACTACCACATGTAGGTCTCACAATCTTTTTTTTTTTTTTTTTTTTTTTTAATTTAAACATCTAACATCATGGTTGACATGGGGCCACGATCTCTTGTAGCTTCCTTGTTTTCTTATGTTCTCAGTTATTTTTTACATACATCATTTTCTGGTTTTCTTGATCACAAGCTGAACATTTTTGCAGAGAAATTTAGGATCTCAAAGAGCACTTTGGAATTATATTGATAAAACACCTATCTTAAAAACCCCACAGCTTATTATCGTATTGTATAAAGAATGCCTTATGTTGATTAATCTGTTTTTTTATTCATTCATTGCATGTGTCACTTACTTTTAACAGTTAGATATATGTAACCTGGGTGAACTCCAATGCTTACTACCCACTGAGCCATGTTGACAGTGTAAGATGAGCAGTGCCTGTGTTGAGGGGTGATTGACACTGTTGATTCTGTTGAAAGACTTACAATGAATGCTATGATAATTTTTCTTTCTTTTTTTGTTTCAGATATTTTTGTCCAGGATGCCTCATTACAGCAGCAACATCAAGTGACAAAGACAGAGGTGTACCATTAAGGAAGCCTCCCTCTTCCTGGCGTCCAAGATACGACTCCATGATGCCCCTTCTGCTTCCATTGCTGCTCCCAGAGTATAGAAGATATGGTATGGTGTAGGCCATTGGGCCTCTGGTCTGGCACCAAAGAGTTTAACACGCTAGTTATTCTCCTTAGAGGATTATGGCAGCTTGGCGGTGAGCCATTGGCTGCCTCATATTGAAATCATAGTTCAAGTCTGAGCCTTGCTAGTTTGGCTCTTTAGTGAAGAGTTTTGTAACAGGAGAGAAGTGGCTATTGCCACAATATTTTTTTGATAATATTTTTCAGAAATTAAGACTAAAATGCCTACAGAGAGCCTTGGATTAGATTCTAGAATGGACATGGACCCTAAAGGCTTTAGTCCCATGTCAGGACCAGAAGATAATATGAGTTCACCTCCAAGTGTGTTAACAACAGCCTCTGCAGGATCCACCCCCTCTTCCATCCCTTCTGCTGGGTCCACACCGTCATCCATTCCATCAGCGGGATCAACTCCATATCAGTATAATACTCACGAGGATGTCGGGATGAAGCCCATCACCCCGTCCTCTGACCACCAGCCCATCACTCCAATGACACCGGACCAGCCCATCACCCCAGACCAACCCATCACTCCTGATCAGTCTGTTCCTTCCGATCAGCCCATCACGCCAGACCAACATCCTCCCCGGAGCCCAGGACTGTATGCAGACAGTATTAAAGATGGGGTGTACATGATGGATGCGAGCCCCACTGCACCCAACACACACGCTCACCCCAGCGGCAGCAGAGGCAGTGAACGGCGAGACGATTGTTCGTGTATTCTTTGCGAGGATCACAGGAGACATGCTAATGATCTCCAGCCAGAAAATGAAAGTGATATTAAGTACAGTGGTGAAATTAAGGTGAAAACGAAGAGAAACAAAGACCCAAATGCACAACGGAAGCCTCGGAAGCGCAAACAGTCCGGGAAGATGCATTATCAGAGTGAGATTTCCCAAGATTCTGAAGAAACTGGGATCAGGATGAAGATAAAAATGACCTTCCCTCCAGTGAAAGACAGTGATTGCCATGCAGTAACAGACTCTTCCTATGGGAACCGAACTCTCAGTGTTATGTCTAGTCCAGGTGAGAAGGGGCCGGGAAAAAGAAAAACTTCCCACGGTGGTGACAGTGACAACTCCAGATTATCGCCTGGAGAAGGTGGAAAGCGAAGGAGAAAAACATCAGAGTTTGTTGAGTGGGGTCCAGTTCAGAGTGAGGTGGGTGGTGCGCCTCAATCCCTTTGGGCTTGGAAGTTACCTGAAGGTGTTCTTTTCTACATCTTGGATTTGGCTGCTCGCTCTGCAGGAGCAATTCCTCTTCTTCCACGGTGAGTATTCCTCAAATATTGTGTACTGGAATGCATAACATATTCTTAACTTTACAGGGCCAACATGCCGTATATGAAAACTCACCATTTTGAGTTTTTACTATAATAATAATAATTATTATTTTATTATCGCCCGGAGGCATACAGACAAAAAAAGCAACAACAACAAGACAAAGAGTTAACTTAGGTACTAGAGCAAAAAAAAAAAAAGGCTATAGGTATTCGTTACTAGCTAACCATTTATCAGTTAGTGTAATAACCCACAAGGGATTGAGCTATTTATTAGAGATGACTAAAGACTCCTGAAAAGTCAAGTTATGTCGTATTATGTATGCAGTCCTTCGGTTACTCATCGTTTCTCTGCAGCCCTGCCCTCATTTTTCATTCACGTCTGATGTCCCCTTGCCAACTCTGGAGACCTCCTTCACCACACTTTATCAACTTCCTTTTCATAGTCCAATGTCAAATACCTTCTGTTTTTAGCTTAGGAAAGGTGGATAAAGTGTACCTTTCTCAGATTTCATGAAGATCCGCCACCCCAGTCTTACCCACCTAAAGATCCGCCTCCCCAGTCTTACCCACCTAAAGATCCGCCTCCCCAGTCTTACCCACCTAAAGATCCGCCTCCCCAGTCTTACCCACCTAAAGATCCGCCTCCCCAGTCTTACCCACCTAAAGATCCACCTCCCCAGTCTTACCCACCTAAAGATCCGCCACCCCAGTCTTACCCACCTAAAGATCCGCCACCCCAGTCTTACCCACCTAAAGATCCGCCACCCCAGTCTTACCTACCTAAAGATCCGCCACCCCAGTATTACCCACCTAAAGATCCGCCACCCCAGTCTTACCCACCTAAAGATCCACCTCCTCAGTCTTACCCACCTTAAGATCCGCCTCCCCAGTCTTACCCACCCTAAAGATCCACTTCCCCAGTCTTACCCACCTAAAGATCCGCCACCCCAGTCTTACCCACCTAAAGATCCACCTCCCTGGTCTTACACACCTAAAGATCCGCCACCCCAGTCTTACCCACCTAAAGATCCACCTCCCCAGTCTTACCCACCTAAAGATCCGCCACCCAGTCTTACCCACCTAAAGATCCACCTCCCCAGTCTTACCCACCTAAGGATCCGCCACCCCAGTCTTACCCACTAAAGATCCACCTCCCCAGTCTTACCCACCTAAAGATCCGCCACCCCAGTCTTATCCACCTAAAGATCGACCTCCCCAGTCTTACCCACCTAAAGATCCGCACCCCAGTCTTATCCACCTAAAGATCGCCACCCCAGTCTTACCCACCTAAAGATCCACCTCCCCAGTCTTACCCACCTTAAGATCCGCCTCCCCAGTCTTACCCACCTAAAGATCCACCTCCCCAGTCTTACCCACCTAAAGATCCACCTCCCCAGTCTTACCCACCTAAAGATCCGCCACCCCAGTCTTACCCACCTAAAGATCCACCTCCCAGTCTTACCCACCTAAAGATCCACCTCCCCAGTCTTACCCACCTAAAGATCCGCCACCCCAGTCTTACCCACCTAAAGATCCACCTCCCCAGTCTTACCCACCTAAAGATCCGCCACCCCAGTCTTACCCACCTAAAGATTGCCACCCCAGTCTTACCACCTAAGATCCGCCACTCCAGTCTTACCCACCTAAAGATCCACCTCCCCAGTCTTACCCACCTAAAGATCCACCTCCCCAGTTCATCCCCACCTAAAGATCCACCTCCCCAGTCTTACCCACACTAAAGATCCACCTCCCAGTCTTACCCACCTAAAGATCCGCACCCCAGTCTTACCACCTAAAGATCCACCTCCCCAGTCTTACCCACCTAAAGATCCACCTCCCCAGTCTTACCCACCTAAAGATCCACCTCCCCAGTCTTACCCACCTAAAGATCCGCCACCCCAGTCTTACCCACCTAAAGATCCGCCACCCCAGTCTTACCCACCTAAAGATCCACCTCCCCAGTCTTACCCACCTAAAGATCCGCCACCCAAGTCTTACCCGCCTAAAGATCCGCCACCCGTTTTACCCACCTAAAGATCCACCTCCCCAGTCTTACCCACCTAAAGATCCACCTCCAGTCTTACCCACCTAAAGATCCGCCACCCCAGTCTTACCCACCTAAAGATCCACCTCCCCAGTCTTACCCACCTAAAGATCCACCTCCCCAGTCTTACCACCTAAAGATTCACCTCCCCAGTCTTACCCACCTAAAGATCGCCACCCCAGTCTTACCCACCTAAAGATCCACCTCCCCAGTCTTACCCACCTAAAGATCCGCCACCCCAGTCTTACCCACCTAAAGATCCACCTCCCCAGTCTTACCCACCTAAAGATCCGCCACCCCAGTCTTACCCACCAAAGATCCGCCACCCCAGTCTTACCCACCTAAAGATTTGCCACCCCAGTCTTACCACCTAAAGATCCACCTCCCAGTCTTACCCACCTAAAGATCCACCTCCCCAGTCTTACCCACCTAAAGATCCGCCTCCCAGTCTTACCCACCTAAAGATCCACCTCCCCAGTCTTACCCACCTAAAGATCCACCTCCCCAGTCTTACCCACCTAAAGATCCGCCACCCCAGTCTTACCCACCTAAAGATCCACCTCCCCAGTCTTACCCACCTAAAGATCCGCCACCCCAGTCTTACCCACCTGAAGATCCGCCACTCCAGTCTTACCCACCTAAAGATTTGCCACCCCAGTCTTACCCACCTAAAGATCCACCTCCCCAGTCATCCCCACCTAAAGATCCACCTCCCCAGTCTTACCCACCTAAAGATCCGCCTCCCCAGTCTTACCCAACTAAAGATCCACCTCCCCAGTCTTACCCACCTAAAGATCCGCCTCCCCAGTCTTACCCACCTAAAGATCCGCCACCCCAGTCTTACCCACCTAAAGATCCGCCACCCCAGTCTTACCCACCTAAAGATTTGCCACTCCAGTCTTACCCACCTAAAGATCCACCTCCCCAGTCTTACCCACCTAAGATCCACCTCCCCAGTCTTACCCACCTAAAGATCGCCTCCCCAGTCTTACCCACCTAAAGATCCACCTCCCAGTCTTACCCACCTAAAGATCCACCTCCCAGTCTTACCCACCTAAAGATCCGCCACCCCAGTCTTACCCCCTAAGATCCACCTCCCCAGTCTTACCCACCTAAAGATCCGCCACCCCAGTCTTACCCACCTAAAGATCCACCTCCCCAGTCTACCCACCTAAAGATCCACCTCCCAGTCTACCCACCTAAAAATCTGCCACCCCAGTCTTACCCACCTAAAGATCCGCCACTCCAGACTTACCCACCTAAAGATCCACCTCCCCAGTTTTACCCACCTAAAGATCCACCTCCCCAGTTTACCCACTCCGCCACCCCAGTCTTACCCACCTAAAGATCTGCCACACCAGTCTTACCCACCTAAAGATCCACCTCCCCAGTCTTACCCACCTTAAAGATCCGCCACCCCAGTCTTACCCACCTAAAGATCCGCCTCCCGTCTTACCCACTAAAGATCCACCTCCCAGTCTTACCCACCTAAAGATCCACCTCCCAGTCTTACCACCTAAAGATCCACCTCCCCAGTCTTACCCACCTAAAGATCTGCCACCCCAGTCTTACCCACCTAAAGATCCGCCACCCCAGTCTTACCCACCTAAAGATCCGCCACTCCAGTCTTACCCACCTAAAGATCCGCCACCCCAGTCTTACCCACCTAAAGATCCGCCACTCCAGTCTTACCCACCTAAAGATCTGCCACCCCAGTCTTACCCACCTAAAGATCCGCCACCCCAGTTTTACCCACCTAAAGATCCGCCACTCCAGTCTTACCCACCTAAAGATCTGCCACCCAGTTTTACCCACCTAAAGATCCACCTCCCCAGTCTTACCCACCTAAAGATCCACCTCCCAGTCTTACCCACCTAAAGATCACCTCCCCAGTCTTACCCACCTAAAGATCCACCTCCCCAGTCTTACCCACCTAAAGATCCACCTCCCCAGTCTTACCCACCTAAAGATCTGCCACCCCAGTCTTACCCACCTAAAGATCCGCCACTCCAGTCTTACCCACCTAAAGATCCGCCACCCCAGTCTTACCCACCTAAAGACCCACCTCCCCAGTCTTACCCACCTAAAGGTCCACCTCCCCAGTTTACCCACTCCGCCACCCCAGTCTTACCCACCTAAAGATCACCTCCCCAGTCTTACCCACCTAAAGATCCACCTCCCCAGTCTTACCCACCTAAAGATCCGCCACCCCAGTCTTACCCACCTAAAGATCCACCTCCCAGTCTTACCCACCTAAAGATCCGCCACCCCAGTCTTACCCACCTAAAGATCCACCTCCCAGTCTTACCCACCTAAAGATCCGCCACCCAGTCTTATCCACCTAAAGATCGACCTCCCCAGTCTTACCCAACCTAAAGATCCGCCACCCCAGTCTTATCCACCTAAAGATCCGCCACCCCAGTCTTACCCACCTAAAGATCCAACCTCCCCAGTCTTACCCACCTTAAGATCCGCCTCCCCAGTCTTACCCACCTAAAGATCCACCTCCCCAGTCTTACCCACCTAAAGATCCACCTCCCCAGTCTTACCCACCTAAAGATCCGCCACCCCAGTCTTACCCACCTAAAGATCCACCTCCCCAGTCTTACCCACCTAAAGATCCACCTCCCCAGTCTTACCCACCTAAAGATCCGCCACCCCAGTCTTACCCACCTAAAGATCCACCTCCCCAGTCTTACCCACCTAAAGATCCGCCACCCCAGTCTTACCCACCTAAAGATCCGCCACCCCAGTCTTACCCACCTAAAGATCCGCCACCCCAGTCTTACCCACCTAAAGATCCACCTCCCCAGTCTTACCCACCTAAAGATCCACCTCCCCAGTCATCCCCACCTAAAGATCCACCTCCCCAGTCTTACCCACCTAAAGATCCACCTCCCCAGTCTTACACCACAAAGATCCGCCACCCCAGTCTTACCCACTAAAGATCCACCTCCCCAGTCTTACCCACCTAAAGATCCACCTCCCCAGTCTTTACCCACCTAAAGATCCACCTCCCCAGTCTACCCACCTAAAGATCCGCCACCCCAGTCTTACCCACCTAAAGATCCGCCACCCAGTCTTACCCACCTAAAGATCCACCCCCCAGTCTTACCCACCTAAAGATCCGCCACCCCAGTCTTACCGCCTAAAGATCCGCCACCCCAGTTTTACCACCTAAAGATCCACCTCCCCAGGTCTTACCCACCTAAAGATCCACCTCCCAGTCTTACCCACCTAAGATCCGCCACCCCAGTCTTACCCACCTAAAGATCCACCTCCCCAGTCTACCCACCTAAAAAGTCCACCTCCCAGTCTTACCCACCTAAAAGATCCACCTCCCCAGTCTTACCCACCTAAAGATTCACCTCCCCAGTCTTACCCACCTAAAGATCCGCCACCCCAGTCTTACCCACCTAAAGATCCACCTCTCCAGTCTTACCCACTAAAGATCCGCCACCCCAGTCTTACCCACCTAAAGATCCACCTCCCCAGTCTTACCCACCTAAAAAGATCCACCTCCCCAGTCTTACCCACCTAAAGATTCACCTCCCCAGTCTTACCCACCTAAAGATCCGCCACCCCAGTCTTACCCACCTAAAGATCCACCTCCCCAGTCTTACCCACCTAAAGATCCGCCACCCCAGTCTTACCCACCTAAAGATCCACCACCCCAGTCTTACCCACCTAAAGATCCGCCACCCCAGTCTTACCCACCTAAAGATCCGCCACCCCAGTCTTACCCACCTAAAGATTTGCCACCCAGTCTTACCCACCTAAAGATCCGCCTCCCAGTCTTACCCACCTAAAGATCCACCTCCCCAGTCTTACCCACCTAAAGATCCGCCTCCCCAGTCTTACCCACCTAAAGATCCGCCACCCCAGTCTTACCACACCTAAAGATCCGCCACCCCAGTCTTACCCACCTAAAGATTTGCCACTCCAGTCTTACCCACCTAAAGATCACCTCCCCAGTCTTACCCACCTAAAGATCCACCTCCCCAGTCTTACCCACCTAAAGATCCACCTCCCAGTCTTACCCACCTAAAGATCCACCTCCCCCAGTCTTACCCACCTAAAGATCCACCTCCCCAGTCTTACCACCTAAAGATCCGCCACCCCAGTCTTACCCACCTAAAGATCCACCTCCCCAGTCTTACCCACCTAAAGATCCGCCACCCCAGTCTTACTCACCTAAAGGTCCACCTCCCCAGTCTTACCCACCTAAAGATCCACCTCCCCAGTCTTACCCACCTAAAGATCTGCCACCCAGTCTTACCCACCTAAAGATCCGCCACTCCAGTCTTACCCACCTAAAGATCCACCTCCCCAGTCTTACCCACCTAAAGATCCACCTCCCCAGTCTTACCACTCCGCCACCCAGTCTTACCCACCTAAAGATCTGCCACACCAGTCTTACCCACCTAAAGATCCACCTCCCCAGTCTTACCCACCTAAAGATCCGCCACCCCAGTCTTACCCACCTAAAGATCCGCCTCCGTCTTACCCACCTAAAGATCCACCTCCCCAGTCTTACCCCTAAAGATCCACCTCCCCAGTCTTACCCACCTAAAGATCCACCTCCCCAGTCTTACCCACCTAAAGATCTGCCACCCCAGTCTTACCCACCTAAAGATCCGCCACCCCAGTCTTACCCACCTAAAGATCCGCCACTCCAGTCTTACCCACCTAAAGATCCGCCACCCCAGTCTTACCCACCTAAAGATCCGCCACTCCAGTCTTACCCACCTAAAGATCTGCCACCCCAGTCTTACCCACCTAAAGATCCGCCACCCCAGTCTTACCCACCTAAAGATCCGCCACTCCAGTCTTACCCACCTAAAGATCTGCCACCCCAGTCTTACCCACCTAAAGATCCACCTCCCCAGTCTTACCCACCTAAAGATCCACCTCCCCAGTCTTACCCACCTAAAGATCCACCTCCCCAGTCTTACCCACCTAAAGATCCACCTCCCCAGTCTTACCCACCTAAAGATCCACCTCCCCAGTCTTACCCACCTAAAGATCTGCCACCCCAGTCTTACCCACCTAAAGATCCGCCACTCCAGTCTTACCCACCTAAAGATCCGCCACCCCAGTCTTACCCACCTAAAGATCCACCTCCCCAGTCTTACCTACCTAAAAGGTCCACCTCCCCAGTCTTACCCACTCCGCCACCCCAGTCTTACCACCTAAAGATCCACCTCCCAGTCTTACCCACTTAAAGATCCACCTCCCCAGTCTTACCCACCTAAAGATCTGCCACCCAGTCTTACCCACCTAAAGATCCGCCACCCAGTCTTACCCACCTAAAGATCCGCCACTCCAGTCTTACCCACCTAAAGTTTCACCTCCCCAGTCTTACCCACCTAAGGATCCACCTCCCCAGTCTTACCCACCTAAAGATCCGCCACCCCAGTCTTACCCACCTAAAGATCCGCCACTCCAGTCTTACCCACCTAAAGATCCGCCACCCCAGTCTTACCCACCTAAAGATCTGCCACTCCAGTCTTACCCACCTAAAGTTTCACCTCCCCAGTCTTACCCACCTAAGGATCCACCTCCCCAGTCTTACCCACCTAAAAGATCCACCTCCCCAGTTTACCCACCTAAAGATCCGCCACCCTGTCTTACCACCTAAAGATCCGTCACTCTAGTCTTACCCACCTAAAGATCCACCTCCCCAGTCTACCCACCTAAAGATCTGCCCACCCCAGTCTTACCCACCTAAAGATCCGTCACTCCAGTCTTACCCACCTAAAGATCCGCCACTCCAGTCTTACCCACCTAAAGATCTGCCACCCCAGTCTTACCCACCTAAAGATCCACCTCCCCAGTCTTACTCACCTAAAGATCCACCTCCCCAGTCTTACCCACCTAAAGATCCACCTCCCAGTCTTACCCACCTAAAGATCCACAGTCCCAGTCTTACTCACCTAAGATCCACCTCCCCAGTCTTACCCAACCTAAAGATCTGCCACCCAGTCTTACCCACCTAAAGATCCACCTCCCCAGTCTTACCCACCTAAAGATCCGCCACCCCTGTCTTACCCACCTAAAGATCCGTCACTCCAGTCTTACCCACCTAAAGATCCACCTCCCCAGTCTTACCCACCTAAAGATCCGCCACCCCTGTCTTACCCACCTAAAGATCCGTCACTCCAGTCTTACCCACCTAAAGATCCACCTCCCCAGTCTTACCCACCTAAAGATCCACCTCCCCAATCTTACCCACCTAAAGATCCGTCACTCCAGTCTTACCCACCTAAAGATCCGCCACTCCAGTCTTACCCACCTAAAGATCTGCCACCCCAGTCTTACCCACCTAAAGATCCACCTCCCCAGTCTTATCCACCTAAAGATCCACGTCCCCAGTCTTACTCACCTAAAGATCCACCTCCCCAGTCTTACCCACCTAAAGATCCACCTCCCCAGTCTTACCCACCTAAAGATCCACGTCCCCAGTCTTACTCACCTAAAGATCCACCTCCCCAGTCTTACCCACCTAAAGATCTGCCACCCCAGTCTTACCCACCTAAAGATCTGCCACCCCAGTCTTACCCACCTAAAGATCTGCCACCCCAGTCTTACTCACCTAAAGATCTGCCACCCCAGTCTTACCCACCTAAAGATCCACCTCCCCAGTCTTACCCACCTAAAGATCCACCTCCCCAGTCTTACCCACCTAAAGATCCACCTCCCCAGTCTTACCCACCTAAAGATCTGCCACCCCAGTCTTACCCACCTAAAGATCTGCCACCCCAGTCTTACCCACCTAAAGATCTGCCACCCCAGTCTTACTCACCTAAAGATCTGCCACCCCAAGTGTAGTTGTGGTGGCATCATCACTCTTATATCGCGCCTCGCAGGCATCCTTGCACTTACCAAATTTATAAGTTGGCTTTTTTTTTTTTTTTTTTTTTTTTTTTTTTTGCCTTGAAATCTATCCCATATTCTAATCCATATAGCTACCTATGTAATTTTGAGTCCCTTTTGTAAATTCTCATTTGAGTTCTTTTTTATTGTTCCTTTCATTTTGGCATCATCGTGATTTTTTTTTAGTAGCTCTCTTTTCCAATGTTGTCATATACGTATCCTATACTAGGTAATTTATGTATACTGTACCAGAAACATAATTGGTCCCAACACTGAATCCTGCGAGGCACTACTTTCTACTTCAAGTACTTCAGTAATTTAGGATATCCTAGATTTCTAGATCTGTAATGCAGAAATGGCAAGGCCTTACTATCTGAAACACATTTTTTTATCCAAATTACTTCTATTATTATGATGTGCAAGATTAGAAACTGAGCACTACTTTATAGAAGGATATTTTGAAAGACATTGCTCTTGATGATACACCCTTTGAACAGAACCTCAAGAGTGTGCAGATTGTGGAGGCATGTGTCAGCAGACAAGCGGCTGTGGCACACCGCTGACCTGGCCACAGGACGCATCAAGCCCCGCCACCGCAACGAGAAGAAACTCTTGTGGCTTCTGGAGAACAGATTGAGTAATGTTGATGACCTCACCCTAGGTAAGAGTTGTCTCCTTCAAGTATATTTATGTACATGAGGACTAACACTTAATATTAGCTACCATTAGCCTGGATGGTCAACCTGATAGAAATACGTGGGTATGAGTGGAAATGGGAATCAAAATGAACGTATGGTGCAGATGGTAAAAGAGTTCCATAGTGGAAGTATATGAAAAGGAGCGTTAGCTTGGTGCAGTAACAGTAAAGGTTTATCAAAGATGCTGCAAGTTGTTACCTGCTGCCAATGCAAAGTCTACAAAGTCTCCCCTTGGGCATCCTTGCACTCTCCCCACCTGCACATGGCTGCAGTGTTATCACAGCTACTTTGATTGCAACTAATGACTAAATGATTGCAAAGAGTACTGCAGGTCCTGGCAAGGCTCTTGGATTGTTAAGTTTAGTTGTGATGACCTTGGGCCCCGTGCCTTTCCAGGAACATTGTTATGAATTCGCCACTTATCAGTGTTTCTTGGTTGTGGAAGTAAAACTAGTCAAAGGCTTATTGTGGTTCTCACATTTCTATTTCAAGAACTATTCCAAATTGTGAAGATTTTCTATGATTCAGTGTCTTAATTTTGGTTTGTTTATCATGCAAATGTCAAAATATTTCATGCCTATGCTATATCTCATCTCCCGTGTTTCAGAAGCATAGCTCAGGGACCAGAATTTCATGGGTGAAAAAAAACTGTAACACAGTAGGATGATTGAAAGAGCACTATTTATAATTCCTTTTTCCCTCATTCTCTAGGTCTGCCATGTAGGGGCAACAGTAACCTGGGGGTTTTAAGTGCCTAAAAATCCACATTACATTAGAAAGTTTGCTATTTCCTGTCACTTATGCTCTAAAAAATTAACCAGTATTCTAATGATTATATTATTTGATGTTTAGAAAGACTCACCTTTTCAATACTTTCAGCTGGATGGAATGAAGCTGTAACACCGCATCTCCTGCCGAGGCTGGTGCAATTGTGCCCAAAGCTGACTGGTCTCAACCTTTCCTACTGTCATAAGATTCATTCAGAAAACCTTCACACCTATTTGTCTAACTGTCCAAAGCTGCAGCGTTTGGATCTGACTAATGTCATGGCAGTAAGTTCAATAATTACTATAATAGTTTAAAAAAAATTAGTTATACTTGCAGCAGTGTTGTACAAAGATATTAGACATGTAAAAAGTGGTGTATACACTGTTCATTGTTGTTGAGGTTTGTGGGTAGTGCTGGGACAGGCTAGGTCATTACAGTGAAATCTACCAGATTTGACTCCTGACTGCAACAAATTTATTCATGTATTTGCTATCAAATATGATCAAAGTGCATTTGGTGTAATTTCAGTCGGGTTCAGAAACTACCACGTGTAGGTCTCACGGCCTCTTGTAGCTTCCTTATTTTCTTATGTTCTTAATTTTGTTTTCAGTCTCACAAACCCACCCCTCGCTGTGCCGTGGGGCAGCAGACATTATCGGACTTAACATCTACAATGAAGGACAGACTGACGCATCTCACCTTGGCCAACAACACTCTGTCCAACATGCCGTCGCTCATCAAATCGCTGTCTGTGAGTATTGCAATGACACTATTGATTACACACATTGAAGGAAGGTTTGCATAAAGAAAGAGATAAAAGGGAAGAAAAGCATAATGTATTGTTATGTATATGTATTACCTTGGTTGTGTGGCCTGTTTTAGTGGACAATTTATAATTTTCCTTTTTACTATATTTTATTGTGGACCTACACCTGCATATAAAGATAGGCACATTGATGAGACACTAACATGCTGGTTCTCTTGCAGGATAACTGTCAGAACCTCCAAACCCTTGACCTGTCCAATGTGATGACAGTTGGACGTGATTGTGTTTTAGTGCACATTGAAAGGCTACAAAAGGGCTGCACAAATTTGAAGACTTTAAGGCTTACAAATTCATTGGTTAGGCTTGCACAGACGTCTTTAACAGAACAGGTATGTATATTTCTTTACTGTCATAAATGAATGCTTAGTGTATACATATTGTACTTCTCCATATTTTTCAGACATTGAAGAGTTACTGATGAGTTTTGTTTTCAGTAGTAGTCATGATGTAACTACAAGAATATAAATAATATGTATGAATATAATGATGAATGATAATGTACATGAAGTTATAGTGCGTGCCTTGTGCTTGCAGGCCTCATCGCCGGGATTCCCTGAGTTAGAAGAGTTAAGTTTGGCTGTTGATGGTAATCTTAGTGTGGGTATGAATGATGGAGAACTGGAGAGGGTCCTCAAAAACTCTCATAAGCTTCGTCTCCTTGATGTGAGAGGGTGAGTAGTCATTGTTGTTGTTCATCTTTTATATAAAATGCTAAACAGCCAAGGATAAAAAAAGAAGTTATATATAATTAATAAAATAAAATATAAATTTCACAGTTATGACGAGAAAGGTGATTCAAAGAAACCTACTCCACTGTTGTGCACATCAGCTGTCACATAAGGATCAAGGCATTAACATTTTTTTTGTGTTATTGGTAGATGACTAGTGATTATGGTGGCCTATTTATTGATATGATTTGCCTTGCCTTTTTTTTTTATTATTGACCAAGAGTTTGAAGTGTATGCTGCTTAAATTGCATGCTCTAATTTCATCTTGTAGTATTGCTCATTTGGGATGTAACTGAAAACAAATTTATGGCAAATTACATGTATATATTTGTCCAATTATATTACATTGCATTATATTCAGTGTTTGACCAAGTGGACACTCTGCAGGTGTATGAACATCACAGATTCTTCACTAGTTCGCATTCCTCCCTGGGATTTGGAACACCTGTTTCTGGCCGGCTCCACCTCCCCCAAGAGCTACTCCGACAGGCTGGAACTGGTGGTCCGCAAGTGGCAGCACTCCTTGGTAGAATTAGACTTGTCGTGGACAGCTAATGCAGACAGTATTGATGCAGCTGTGATGGCTATATCAGAAGAGCCTGATAACAAGCTCAGGTGAGTTTGTAGGGAAATAATTAATTTGTGATCACACGTCGCAAGTATTATGTGATGTAACATTGTAAACAATGTATATTTTGAAATGTTTTAAATGCAATGAGATATTGAATGTGAGTGAAAGGAGGGTTTTGTGAAAAATATTGCACAGGCTTCATAGATTTTTTTTTTTTTTTTTTTTTTTTTTTTTATAGAATATAAACGTATTTTTTTGCTAAGCATGTAATTTTTTGTGAGACTTATTTTTGCAAAAAAGTCTTAGTTTAGTTTTGTAAAACTTAAATTTTATTTGTAAAATTTATGAATTTTTGGTCAAAGAATGTTCAGTTTTTATATGATTATAGTCCCATTGTTGTATTTGCATTCTGTACCGAGAGTTGCCATCCAGACCCAAGGCGGCTTCATCACCACAGTGGTATATTGGGTGTGGGTTTGGTACTGGTGATGATTATATATACATATTATCAGGGGCCTCAAATATGATGGCTTTTTTGTTTGTTTATTAACATCCTTTTGGAAGCTACAGCCAGTTACATTATATGTTTTAACTAATCATCATAGTTATATAAGATATTAGCTTTGTACTTTTCAATTTATCTGTAAATGAGCTGCTTTCAGGGTTATGTATATTAACCCCTTCACGCCCAGATCTTTCCTTTGCTAAATTAAATTGTCTGTTGCTAGCCATAAAACTACGAAAAGTAACTAAATATACAAAATTACTTAGTGGACAAGAATACTAAACAGGTTATATCTATAAAACATTGCTTGTATTTATTGAAAACATCTAATGGGAGCCAAATTAAAATGAAAATTACGTTCTAGTCCTCAAGGGGTTAATCATTTTCCAGGTACCTGAACATGTGCGGCTCCTCAGTGACCTTCAAGCCGATACGCCAAGTATTAACAAGATGTAGCCATCTCGTGAACCTGAACCTGACGTCCTGCCGTGCCCTGCCGCGAGGGGTGAAGCGTTTCCACGAGACACCGCAGCTGATCACCCTCAGGGCAGACATTGCAGGGGGGAAATTTGATGAGGCCCCCAAAGAAGATGAAGATGAATAAGCCTTTGGAGGGGCCACTAGATGAGGTGAGCTTTTTGTTATCATACCAATAAGAACATAAGGAAGCTATAAGAGGCTGCGAGACCTACACGTGGTAGTTCCTATTATTGTCATAAAAAAAATATCTGACAAGAATTGGATGAGAAAATAGTGACAAACTAAAAACACATGATGAAATAAGAAAATAAATATAAATAAGCAAACCCATGTGAGAAACTGCCTAGATACATTCAACCTTACATCATAATAACAAACTTTATTGACTCGTGCTCACCAAGGCAAAATGACAAGTTTGTAATGTTAAAAGGTTGCTGCAGAACCTTAACACTGTGGCGCTAACCAGCGTGTTTCTGTGTGTCACTGTAACCCATCAAGGCGGCTGCATCGTCATGTGTGTTTACAGCCACTACGCTCATGGTTTTCTCTGCTTTTAAGCCATTTTATTGCTCTGAAATTATGACAAGAAAGTAGGGCTAAGGGCATTTTGAAGTGGATCAGTTACCCAAACCCTGTGATAGCTTACACTCTAAGGATTTACAAAATGTTAGGCAAAATAAATGCAGCAAAGTCATGGTAAGATTACAGTTGACGTGAGGTGGAATATAATACATTTAGGTTTTTTTCAATACATTATTTATGTATTTTTCTCTGCCATTTCAGAGCCAAATTTGTGACCAGCTCATGTGCCCAGTACAAAGCAAATATGGTTTGCCTTCCACCCAGTGACCGTGAGGACTCCTTGGAAGGGGAACTCCTACCTGCCTGTTGAGGGGAAGTAGGCCTCACTAATTGGATATAGCAAGTTGAGGTCAAATCAATATTTTGATGAAGTTTACCACAAAAATATGGTACTGTATATTGTTTTGTAAATGTTTTACAGTCTATGAAGGGTGGGTGGGGGAGGAATTATATATGATGTTTATAGTCTCACCATGTAGGCTTGTATTCAGTAGACTGCCTCAGGTTAAGCATTATGCTCCCCATTTCCTTGACATGCAGTAAGTTATCTGAACCATCTGATGTGGTCCTTAAGGAATACAGGCGTTTGGTGAAAGTGTCTTGTAATATATTAGAGACGTCAAGGAATTATGGCCATGAAGGGTTATCGTGGGACGTTGGTGTAATGTTTAACCAGAGTTCATTTCCAAAATTGGCTTGTAGGTTTTCTTGTTTAGTCTGTGTTTGTTGTCTTACTACCAGGTCCTCCATAGATAACAATTCTCCAAGAGTAATATCCTGCCAGGGCTAAATCTTATTTTATCTTAACATTGCATTCCTGACAAGTCACTCTTGTCTTGGAGATCTTGATTAATGCTTAGCAATCATTTATTGAACTTGTTTTGCGTGAATATATAACTATTGCATTAAAATTCCTTACAGGTTTGCTTGACCATTATCAGCCTTTTGTATAGATATTCAAAATATTTACTTTATTCATCTTTCTGAATAAATACTCTGACGATAAGAATTGTGTGTCATCTATAGCTTTATGCAATCATTGAGGTTTTATGAGAATAGCTGAAAAATCAGGTTTATGATGTGTTGATTTTTTAAATTTTAATCAAAACCAAACATTGAGATCATTTTCTTTGATATAAAAGCAGTCCTTGATTCACGAGGCGTGCAGACCATGCTCATTATGGCATAAACTGTTGTTGGTTTTCCAGACTGTCTTTACCTAGTATTCACTTTACTATTGGAATCCTAGGAATCATGGCATCAAGAAGTGCATATCCAATCATTACATGTAGCTGAAATAGATCTGTATCATATATATTACATATATATTTCTATATATATAATTGTATCTAAGGGTTGTTTTTTGTTATTGCGATAAATGCATGACATATATTAGAAATATTTTATTATATTTATCTCATTAGGTTCGAATAATCTGTTGTAATGACAGGATTGAATTAGCTCTGTTATTGCATACATTCTGCTGTCATTACTTGACCAGTGGTACAACATTGGTTGTATTTGGTTTAAAGCAAGGAATACCAGTATTTCTTTTTCTATTAATTTTAATTATTCATCATACATTATATTCTGAGTCTTGGACCTAACATTGATGGACATTAAGCTTGGCATGGAAGAGAACCTAAATCAAAGCAGCCATAGAGCCTGAGGTAAATTTTATCAGAAAATTGTAATATATCCAACTTCTTTTGTCCTTTTTACTCAAAAGAATATTATTAACATGGTTTGGCATTATTCTGAAATATTTGAGTATTAGTTCATATTTTGCACAATAGTATTTTTACGTCCCTGTGAAGGACATAATTATGTAAAGTGTTGTGCCTTCCTGTGTCTGTGACAACCAGTCATTATGAGTCCAATTCTAGTTATCATATGCAATGGGAAGAATTTGAGTCTTGATTATTAGAATGATCAGCATTTACCATCAATGGTAGCTGATGGAAACACAGTGGACTGTTTTATAAAGCAAGGGTTGGCTGTATGTTTTACAGTACATATGAAATTGATCAAATTTTTATAGGAAAATACTGTATTCATTAAAGTTGCTTTCATGAATTAAGTGCTTGTTATTTTATTTATTTAGTAGATTCATTGCATATTTCTCACTTTTTTACAATAATGTTTCAGCAGAGTGAGGTGTGGTGTGCTAGGTTTTTGGCAAGGTCAAGTTTTAGCTTTAAGAAACATAACCCAAAATGCTGTTTATGCAAACCATGTGCTTTAATTGTTAAGTTTTCTTTAGCATGCTTTTGTTAATGGGAAGAATATCAACTTTTCAATTATCAAAACAAACACTGATTGCATCACTATGCACATTAATTTTGCCTAGAAAAAAATTAAAGTAAGTATATGGATATGCAAGGGACTATACATCATTACTGAAATCACAGTGTCTTTCTGCATTGATACAACCATGAGTATTGGATTGGGCATGTAATGGAACTTTACCATCTCTAATGCTCAATAACTTTATCAATGAATGGAGGACATGTTTTTTCACCGGATGAACCGTATACAGGCTTGGCAATGACAGACTGTGGGTAGGGATCAAGAAAGCATGGTTATCTTTGCCGTATAGTGCTTTTTTATAGTTTAAGTGAATTTTTGCCAAACACTGCTTATATATGTTAGTTTCTTGATGAGGGAGATCAGAAGTGTTCAGCCAAACCAATTCAGCCTCAAAATTTAATCCAGAAATCATAATCACAGAATTTCGGAAATACAAACAGTGTGAAGCGGGCTGTTGTCATATAACTTCTTTTTTCGTCATGGGATGTGGACGTTTATAGAATACTGTTAATTGGACCCTTGCTTACTTCAAGTCCTATCACTGAACTGATTTTTTTTTTATCCAGCTAGAAACAAGGTATGTCTCCATATTAAGACATTGTTTACTTATGACATCAAATTATCTTTTGTGACCATCTTCAACAAAACAACAGCCAACACTAAATGGCCATACACTAACAGCTTAATGCTGGCCTTTGTATTATAGTACAGTTAGTACTTGTATTGCTCAGTGGCTCAGACAATAATATTTATGCACCAGGCCAACCATGCAGATTAATTGATTAATGTAATCGTCATCCAAATAAATCCTAATTTTGTTGACTTGAAAGTTCAGTAGACATTTGTGATGAAAGTGTCTAGTAACTAACATGTACATTCAATTACAGTAAGAACGTGACACACACCTATCCATCTTTGCCCACATTCACACCACCTGCTTGCCTTGTATATGGAGCTTGTTTATATCTTTAATGTATTTCGTTTTGCTACCATTTCAATATTACAAAATATACAACATTCTTAACGCTTGTTTTCACCAGTCATGCCAATTGTCCGAGGAAGTATTTAGTTTTTATCTTGTTTTCAATATTAGGATTTCATGATGGTTTTAGATAATATAATATGATGTTGAAATGAATCACTTACAAAGTTTAACATAACCACCTTCTCACTGTGAAATGTGTTCTATCGCATATTAATTAAATTCAGATAAAAGGATGAACATGTAAATGTACATTGAGAAAAGTATTACATAAATCGAAGCTATGCAATTGATTATATATAATATATATGTTAAATGAAAAATTGAAATAATTTTTTTCTTCAGTTTTTTAGATATGACTTTTGTTTGATTCAACGTGCCATGAACATTTTGATACAAGAAATATTGGATGACTGCATTTAACACTTCATGTAAATTATGTATTTCTTTTGTGTTGGAGGTGTAGGATGTGTTACAATGAGTGGCATTTGATGCCACTGAAAGTCATCAGTCAAAAAATCATAACTATTGTATAAATGCCTGATGAGTCTCCTTGTTCATCAGGCTAGGGTTTGGTTGCTCATTTGTGCACTTACCTGGTCAATCAGATTATAATTTTTGAATTTAGTGAAGACATTAATTTAAAACTGAAATTAAACATTATTAATGGCTTGAGTAAATCCATGTAAATATCTAATGTAATTAGAAGGTACAATTAAGTGATTGCATATTATGTATTTACTGTCAGAGTATTTATTTTGTATGTCTTTACCAAGACATTCTCACCAAGATAAGAGTGACTGGAGTCATTGCTCTTATTACAGGTCTTGCTCACATTTGTTTAATGCATTAAAATATAGTTAGCTTCCTAATGGGTTTTTTGGGGCTTAAAAAGAGAACTGTGAATAGAGTGGGTGGTAAAGTATATAGAATATATAACATATATCATGAGGCTTTTAAGTCAATTTAGATACATTGAATTTCATAATGATTTCATATTGAAATGAACATACAATGCATTTTGGCAGTACGAATAATGATACTGTATCAGTGCCGCTTATCCAGATGCTCCAGCAACATTTCAATTTCATATTTCCCTAAGCTGCTCTTGTACTTATGATGATGTATGAACATTAACCCAAGGCAAGAAAGACCCATTCAGCTGGACAATAATTACCAGACTTTATGGATCACAATGAAGTGATCTAGAGGCATGGAGGCTTGGAATAGTGATTTAGAAAGACGTGTAGTACAAATGATTAGCAGCAATATTCACAAAATCTCATCCTTTACTTTTCTTTATTTACTGGATCATTATCATAGATATATCTTTGCACTTCTGACTAACCATATTGTTTCATGTCTTTCATTATCATTCAACTTTATTTTTCATTAGTTGTCATGGCCCAAGTGAAGGAGGCAGGAATAGGATTTATGGGAAGACAAATGGATTGGCTTATAATAACTGCCTTATTTGCTGAATAGTAACTTACGCATAGGCCATACCAACCTCACACACTCCTATCTCATGTCACGCTCCTCCCCAACCCTCTGCACACCCTGTCAAGTTCCTCTCACTGTCTAACATGTCCTAATATCCTGCCCCCATCTTACTCCTGCCCGTTCCAGTTCCTTCCCTCATTTGTCCTCCCTGTCTTGCGGACATTCTCCCGGAATCCCCCTCCTTCTCCCTGGAAAATTTAACCTCCTTCCTCCAACAAATCCACATTCTGCATCTGATCTAACCATCCTGCTGTAACATTCCGTTCTTTCCCCTTCCCTCATCGTTTCACTATTATTCCTTAACCCCTCCCCTTTATATGCTTTGCCATAGTGCCATATGACCTCTAATGTCTGGCACATTCATCTTTTTAGGCATTAAATCAATCAATCAATCAAATAGGAAGTAGATTCTCATCTAACAACAGTTCACTAAGCTGTGTGTTGAGGTGCAACATTGACTGTCAAGGACTGCATACCTGATCCTTCCTCTTCAGGTACAGGAACTACCACGTGTAGGTCTCGCGGCCTCTTGTAGCTTCCTTATTTTCTTATGTTCTTATGTTGACATCTCACATCTCTTGGTTACTGAGCGGCACTCCACCTTCCACTTTAAAACATTTCACAAACTTCACTCTGTCATTCATGTCTTTGTATCCCTAAATGGCCAAACTACAGCTATCTATCTGTTCCACTTGTTAGCCATCACTTTCATTCATAACCTTCATGCATTCATTCAGTGTTTGATGCTATTCATATGTGAAAATCTCTCAATTTGCACAATATTTGATAGTATTCAATATTAGAATTATAATCTGGATAAATGGCACAAAAATACTGTATCACTGTTTTTTAGTGTACTTTAAATGCCAAAATATTCCCAAGTACTTCCATTACGACTCTCCCCTCTTTAACAGAAGTAGTTCAAATAGTACTGCAATTGGTTTATCCGTGAAAATAATGACAAATTCTGTATCTATGTGAAGTTGGTTATAGTCTATTTTATTTATGGTCAAAATGCACTAAGGAAGCCACGCCCCCTGCCTCCCCTTCTATTCTACGGGGCAGCTGATTGGTGCATTCCTCGTATCATCACTACCAATCACAATACCTTCACTACTTAACAGCGCGTGACCACTGGACAGAGCAATCTTCACTACAGAGGGTGACAAAATCAAAAATCCCTCTGTAGTGAAGATTGCTCTGTCCAGTGGTCACGCGCTATTAAGTAGTGAAGATATTGTGATTGGTAGTGATGAAACGAGGAATGCACCAATCAGCTGCCCCGTAGAATAGAAGGGGAGACAGGGGGCGTGGCTTCCTTAGTGCATTTTGACCATAATAAAAAAAATAGACTATAGTTTGATTGTAGCCGTTTTTGTTTTGTCCTTCACAAAAATGTGCATTGGTCATAAGGTACCTTGGGTTTTATTTTGTTTACAGTTCCTTATACTTTATACATTTTTAAGAATATTTCTCATATATTGTTTTATAATTTTCATGGCCTCTCAATTGCTTTATAAAAGCATGTAGTGTCATTGTATATAGAAATTTAAGAGTTCCAGATTTTTATGTAGAGTCCTGTACTCAAGATCATGGTCAGTGTGTATTCATATGTAATTTTCAGACCTTCCTGACTCTTCCACCTATTTCTTAGTGACTGCTTGAAGGCAAACAATGACACGTGAAGGGTCTCATGAATGGTTCATCTTGACATGATCATGTTTGATAGATCAGTTTTTGTAATATTCAAGCAATAACTAAGAACATAGACCTGTTATATGACTGGTGACTTGAACTGAACTGACGGGAGATTATTACAACTCCTCACTATGTTTAGAGTGGTGAAGCTTCTTGCGTGAAATATGTATGATAAAATCAAGACAGTATGACTTGTCAGTCATATCATTATCTTCTCACAGAATTAATTTTAGTATAGGGTCAGGTCAAGTAATGTCAAATGTAAATAATGCAACCGCCCACATCCAGAGCACAAGTTACAATGTGAGCTGCAATTTGGCACAGCTACACTGAATACCCATGAGGATAGTTACTCATTGTTTTTCTTTTATTATTTTTAATATTTTCTTGAGCCTTGTGGCTATTCTAAGAAGCATGTTCTTATCACTAGTCTCTAGCATCTTTGTACTTTTTTCTTATGCAGATTTAAAATGTTCTGTTTTGATGGATGTAATTATTTATGTATTATAGATGGAAATATGAAATTAAGTTTTCTTTGAATGGTGGAAACTGAAGTTAATGTTCACAAGTTGCCTGTTGCTTCGTTATTTTTTATACATTTATTTTCATATTTTGAAATTAAGAATAATGTTACGATGGAAGATCTGATATTATGCATTTAATACCAAACAGAACATTGTACATAAATGTTCCCTTGTGTTTTCCAGGTCATGCTCACAGGAGAAATGCATAACACAGAGGCCGCCATCTTGGCAAATATTAATAACTGGAGTGAACTCAGAGTTAAACAAGGAAAATATACACAGAGTACATATATGAATACTAGATACATAATTATATAGAGTATTAAATGAATTCAGTATGGTTATTATATAGTCATTATCAATTATTATTAGTACACATGCGGTGTTCCAAATAAATAGAGTTGCTTTATAATTAGCGGAAACCTGTTTAGTTTTATACATTCTGAATTTTGATCAACTCTAAAAGTCACTCTTGTAAATGAAACTTGGAAGCACATAATAAATGTGATTCTAACTTCTAACCCGAACCCTCCTGTGAACATGACTTTATTAGATAGATATATTAGAAAAGAATATTAAAGTGTATGGATAGTTTGTATTGTTTATTATTGTCCTTTAAATTTAATGTTAACATTTTAGGCATTAAATCAAAGTGTAAGCTTTTCCTCATGCTATGTAACAATGGGGATCTGCAGAGGCAGTGGAAATGCTCATTCTTTCCTTGAAGACTGCCAGAATGAAACATGTGTGCCCATTGGACTTCACTGCTGGAGACCCAGTACTAGAAGTTGGAGTCAAAATTCATAGTTTCCAGAACAGCCAGCTTAATGAAGCAGGTGATCCACAGGAGTCTGAAGGTGTGGTACGCGTTGATTCTTTGGCGCGCTCGGCCACTATGTCCCAATGCCCCCGTTTCTCAAACTTGCCAGCCTCCGACTACTACCCTTCCTTTAAATCTTTCCTTTTCGACCGGTGGCAATCCTCCTGGACCACTTTCTCCACCAATAAACTTCGCCTGATCAAACCTCTATATCTCCATGGTCAAATCCTTACCACTCTAATAGACGTTGGAAGACTGCTCTCGCATGCTTATGCATAGGCCATACCAACCTCACACACTCCTATCTCATGTCACGCTCCTCCCCAACCCTCTGCACACCCTGTCAAGTTCCTCTCACTGTCCAACATGTCCTAATATGCTGCCCCCATCTTACTCCTGCCCGTTCCAGTTCCTTCCCTCACTTGTCCTCCCTTTCCCGACCTCCCTGTCTTGCGGACATTCTCCCGGAATCCCCCTCCTTCTCCCTGGAAAATTTAACCTTCCTCCAACAAATCCACATCCTACATCTGATCTAACCATCCTGCTGTAACATTCCGTTCTTTCCCCTTCCCTCATCGTTTCACTATTATTCTCTAACCCCTCCCCTTTATATGCTTTGCCATAGTGCCATATGACCTCTGATGTCTGGCACATATCCCCTTTTTAGGCATTAAATCAATCAATTGTGGAACACCCAACTTGGGTGTTCCAGAAAATATCTTCTGAAAAGTGGCTCGACACTGAATTATTCTGACAATTGAAATGCACCTTCTCATTGCTGTATTGAGCCATGAAGTAGAGGCTCATGTTTGGTGGTCCATTAAATCTCTCAAGTGAAATGACCACTAGTGCACTGCACTCCAATCTGGCAGGTAGTACAAATGCTTGCAGGTAGCACAAATACGTAATCTGTGCTCAAAAGAGTATGCAACTCATTGATACATATAGCAATCAAATCAATCAACTTGTACCCCGAAGAGATCTTTACACAATTTTTTTTTTATAAATTATAATTGATATTTTTGTCTAATAACTTACAGGTTGTTGAAAACCCAATGTTTGCTAGGCCATGCTGGTGAGTTCCATGGCAGCACCAAAGTCAAAGTAAAGCAAGACGCAGAACAGCTTTATTACAATAAGCAACAACTCAAATAGCATCTTGGCATCATGTATTTGAAAGTGATTATACTATTTTTTTTTTTTTTTTTTTGCATGATCAAATCATAAAATGAAATTTCTTATCCCTGTATTGAGAAGTTATGAAGTTAGTACGATGCATGATGAAATTTTCCACTCATAATTCTCCACCTGACTCCATGACAACATATTATACGAGTGTGCTAAAGACAACTTTTGTGGTGGCTGTGAAAAAACTGAAGTTGTTTAGGTTGGATTCTTAGCAAACAACTTAAATCTAAAGCAAATAAAATAAATATAAATTATTCAGTGTTGTGTCCCTGCATGAATCGATACTTGCGAACAATAAATATACGATATGATTATCCAAATAATCCATAATCCAGGCCTGTGTTGTGAACCAATGCAGTGGTGGCCATGGTGCCGAACAATTCCACAGTATCATGACCAATCAAAACCAAGTCTTATATGTCACCAAGAACTGTCCATCATGGTCTGTGTGGAATTGTACTGAAAGACATAACCATAGTACAATGAATGTTCTAATTATCCTGAAACTATACACAAGTGAAAAGTGACTGACATACTAAGTACTGTATGATGATGAACAGTGGCGGCTCGTGGCATAGGGCTGCAGCACCCCCAGACACACACTGCCAGGTGTATGATGCCTTTAGAGACACAGCAGAATTTATACACTCCCAACAAATATATCATGATAAAAAGTCATTATATGTTATTTTCAATACGTTACTAAGTGAATTTTCATTAAAACCAGACCTAAATGTAAGTTACTTTCATATTTGCTGTACGATTCTGCGCTGCCGCCGCGCCACCTGTGAACACAATGAGCTGCAGCCGAGGCAGCTGAGTCTCGTCCCTCTCGTGTTTACAGTGCATGTAGATGGTGTGGTTATATCGTGCTTTCTTTAATTACCCTCTGACTATGGAAAATCGAGTGAAGTATTTGCAAAACATCAACTTATCCCAGCTGACATTAAATGAAAAGACTGAAATCAAGCGGTACTGACTTTATTTTCAAGTAATACTGTAATTCTACCATCACCACCTCAGCCATCTCTTCTACTGCCAACACTACCACCCCCATGCACCATCCCTTCTACCACCACCACTACTACTATGCCCTGAAATCTGTGAATATCAACTACAACTCATAACTGACATAGGTAAAATTTGTATATCCTACTATTGTGTGAAGTTTGCAGTCCCTCCATTGTATTTTATCACGAGCCGCCACTGATGATGAATATCTTACATCTAAAGAGTCAAATACAACCAAAAGTAACAACTTAAAGCTTTTAATTACCTCACAAAGAAACTAGCCTCGAACATTTCTACCATGTGGTGGGAGGATTCGATGTCCTTCTTGAGGTCTCCATCCATTGCTGCACAGGTCAAGAATATCTCGGGCAAGGAAGCGTAGTCGAGGTTTTAAGTTACCGCCTGCTAGACCCACGTCAAGATAGCTGCTGCACCTATCTACCAACTCCTGCAAAGAAGGGTTTCATGCATGAATACACATCATGTGACAAGTCGTACATGTAGCACACATATGTTTGTACGAGTTTATTTAACTGTATATAAAAATTGATTAATCTATAAAATCACATCACTAGAAAAACAAAACAAAAAATTCTCACCTCATGAGAGCGACTGAGGCTGAGGCCACAGAAGGAGAGCAGACGGCAGAGCCCTTCAAAGGAGCGGTCATCACCGTGGTCCAGGAGAGTCTCGGCCATGGCGGCCACCTGGTCGTCAGGCACAACACCCGCCTTGTGCAGTTCACTCATAAACCTAAAAATGTTATATATTAGTTGTTATATTATCATAGAACCGTCACCAGATATTGGTGCACAGATTGTTTCTACTGGAGAATACTGCTCCGTTGTAAAGGGGCAGTTACTGTCTTATGCATACTTTCAATCGAATTGAAGGGTTAAAATTTTTTTTTGGATTTCTCTAGCATGTAGTACTAGTATATTATCCTTTACCTACCATTATTCCTATGGAATCATAGATGGTAAATACAATCAGGCATATTACTTAAGCTAAAGCTCTAGTATATTTCAGAGTAAGTCACAAGACTTGGCAACTTACTTCAAATGACCGGTGAATCTTTTTCTCGCTAGAATTTCTTCATATATCATCTGAGGTGATATTGGTCCCTGCAAAAAAGTTAATTGATAATTCTATATCAATTATGGAAACATTCATACAAAGCTAACGTACTCAACTTCCATTACATTTTTCTTTCTCTCATTATGCAAAGTGAAGACTAAATAACAGTGAAACGCTAGCTATACTAAATCCTGTCTTTTCTTTCAGAGAATTTTTTGTATAGATATCACTTACTTGTTTTCCCATATGAACAAAACTATGCCTGTCACTGATTTCTCTCAGAGCAACACACTCACAAGGTGGGATAACACTAATGCTACTTCATTCTGATGTGTGCTGGCATCCCGTACTTGTTACTGTCAGGCAATGACAAAACTAAGATGATGGCTAGACAGACAAACAGGCACAAACACAACTTATGATGTTAAGCAATCCCAAATTTGTAAAATATTCATATGCCATTCTGAATCCTTGACATAAGTATCATCCTAACATCAATGCCCTTTCAAAAAGTCTCGCCACTGTACCTCAAAAATGTTATTGTAATGAAGCAGTTGTTGATAGGTTTCCATGAAGTGGTCTTTACAGGCTGAGGCAAGGTCTCGCTGGATCCCAATGCTTGCCGCCAGGTCCCGGCACAGGGAAGCATACGTTGGTGCAAACATAGGTTCATCCTGGGACTGAAATAAAAATTCAACATGTACAAGTGGGAATGCAATATAAACATAATGCATAAAATTGCACAAAACATGAACATATATTCACATGAAATTCCTGTCATTTACTTTCCACAACAATGATATCCTACTTTACATGATAAAACTACTTTTCAAATTTAAGTAAAACATTACTGTACTATTGTATTGTTTCTTTTTCCAAATGTCGTAACACTGAATGACTTTCAAGAATAATGAAAATTATTAATGATGCAACAGAAAGGAAGATGAGCGATGTTTATGTCAGCTGTTCTAATATTCTTCACTCACGAACAGTTTCCAATGAACAATCTGTGTATGGAATTGTTCCAACCTTTTCTAGGAGGAGACTGAGGATGTGAGGCAAGTGTGTGGGATCAGCGAGAGGCAATTCACGGGCTTGTTCCAGGAAGATGCCAAGGGATTGCTGAGTCACTCGATTGAGAATACCCAGCATCCTTCGATACACCTGAGAAAGTTTTATTATTATTTCTAGTTTATATTTTGATCGTATTTTGCTCAATTGCAATAAATATACCTTCATTCATGGTTAGAACACAAAATGTATATAACATAAGATTCTTTTATTTCAATATGAATTTAACCCCTTCACGCCCAGATCTTTCCTTTGCTATAAAAATTGTCAGTTGTTGAGCCATAAAATTACAAAAAGTAACTTAATATACTAAATTAGCTAATGGACAAGGATACTAAACAGGTCATAGCTAATATTCACCAAAAATCGTCTAATGGTACCCAAATTACAATGGAAATTACGTTCTGGGCCTCAAGGGGTTAATTGCAAGAAAAGAATGCAGCCTGACATAACCGATTTATGAACAGGAATAATTCATCACCATGCATCCCCTGTTATTCTGTGTGGTGGTGAGGCCTGTGCTTTACCTCAGACTGTGGATGCTGGCCGTTGGGCTTCCAAGGGTTGTCGCAGCGGTGAAGGCTTGGCTGCCCATCACTGCTGCTACCAACCATATCCAAGGATGGACCTTCAGGCATATTGGCTGAGGTAGCAAAAAATGGTGAACATTGGAAACCCTCACAGTGATTTCATTGAGTAAGTTCCATAATCAATGACTACATAGAATCATCACTAAAATATATCACGGAATCTAATAATTGATAGAGATCAACTTGTTGTACAAAAGCAAAAAGTTACTGATAAACTTAAAAAAATATTATATGGTAAATATTACTAATCTAACCTCACTATAAACTAAACTAACTTCACTAATAACCTCCTAGCGAGAACCCCCCAGAAATAATTACTAACCTAACCTCAATCTAACACAACCTAACATGGTAAAATTCTAGTTCTTTCCCGCCCTTAGGGTCTCGCAAGGAGGTTATTGGTAAGGTTAGGTAAGGTTAGGTTAGTGATAATTTTTTGGGGGTTCAGGGGGGCTCATTTAGGGGGGGAAAGGGGCATCTCTCCCCCACTTTATGATTATGTTTTAGAGGTATCTGAAGGGATCTGTGAAGGTCTGGAGGTAATAGCTCCACTAATAAGGACGGACAGGACTCTAGAATTTTACCTAGAATATTGCCAAAGTGGGCATGAGAACAGTGCCAATGCCATGGGGTGGGGTGGCACTAGATAGGAGACAGGAGGGGGAGCTTCAACTAAATAATTATCGGTTTATCGAAAACTATTTATTTGCGACGGAAATGCTGCAGAGTAGACCCTCCACTAAATGGACTAAGGAATCAGAATATCAACTCCAAAAAAATATAGGTGATTAGGGGGAAATTATCCTAGTACTAAGGCAGGGATGTGGATAATGTCAGTGCCAAAGACATAAGAACATGAGAAAATAAGGAAGCTACAAGAGGCCGCGAGACCTACACGTGGTAGTTCCTGTTACTTAATACTACCTATATCCACCTTTCATCCCCATCCATGAATTTATCTAGCCTCCTTTTAAAGCTCCCTATTGACTTACTTAATACTTGATACTTGATACTTGATGTTGTTTAGAGGATAATTCCTCAGAGCCCTAGTGTTCTACCGCTGCAGCCGGTCCTAGCGTCCCTAAACTGTAGGTTCACTTGGTCCAGTAATGAGTTTGTGGGTGCTCTACATAGCGAAGTGTAACCCGGCACTGGTGGTTCGTCAGGGACTGTCCACAGGTATTCGTCCAGTTGGGATTTTAACTTCTCTACGGAGCAGCCGGTGATGTCTCGGATGTTTCTTGGGAGGCTGTTGAAGGCTCTTGGGCCACTGTAGGGTAGGCTGGCTGATAGAAGAGTCTTTATTTTTGCCGGGGCTTGAGTTGGTGTGGCTTTCCTGTAGCATTTCCAACCTGCCCTCTCATTTATGCTAGCTTCCACTTTGTTGATGTTGGAGGAGTTGGGTACTTTTTCTTCTAGGATCTTCCAGATGTATATGGTGGAATATCTCTCTCTGCGTCGTTGCTGGGAATATAGTCCTAGTCTTTTTAGTCTTTCCCAGTAGGAGAGTTCTTTCATTCCTCTTATTTGCCTTGTGAATGACCGTTGGACCGACTCAAGGGCCTGGATATCCATAGCCTTGTGGGGAGACCATAGTTGACTGCAGTAGTCCAGGATGGGCTGGACTAGTGCTTTCCATAGAGTAAGACTGGACTAGTACTTTCCATACACTCTTTTTCCCGGGAGTAGAAGGTTCTAAGTATCCACCCTGCAATCCTTCTAGCTTTTTTGATGGTCTCTTCGATGTGGCGTTGGAAGGGGCCATCAGCATTTAGGCGAATGCCCAGACATTTTACATGTGGTTCGGTTACATAGTGGTTATCACCTGTTTCTCGCTTGACAGGAGGGAGGTGTTGTTTAGGATCTCTTGGTTTTTACCACTCTTGAGAAGTTGGAATTTTTCACCATTGAATAGCATGTTGTTCGTTTTGGCCCATTCATAGATTTTGTCGAGATCTTCTTGAAGAAGGCTGATGTCTTCTCTGGCTCCAATGCTTTTACATATGTTTGTGTGACTCATAAGACTATGTGACTAAATTCATTATGGGCGATATATGTGATGTGCTACCATGTGTTGAAAATTCAGGCTGTCATGGTTGGATATGTCACTTTACGATGACATTAGAGACACAGGTATGAAGTGACTCCCTGTGTAGGATTGTAAAGGATGACGCAACCACCCAGACACAACCACAGCTTTCCTTTTACATACAGTAGACACAGCTTAAAAACATGCAAATCAACTTCCTATTCACTATATTCACTAACCTTTAAGAATAGTGAAGCCTCATATGGTGTTAAGGACCCCCTCAAGCCTGTACGGGCAGACGAAATAAGAAATGATAGCGTCTGTGCACCAGCGATCACTGTTTGTTTACATTGAATGACAGAAAGTGGAAGATCGTGTTTCATCGTGTTTCAAGGGGGGACTGCAAAACCCACAGTGACATAAAAAAAGTGTTTGATGGGTAACTGGGAACATCTAAGTGTGGAATAAGTGACATAGAAAAGGAGGAGTTAGAAGGGGTTGACTGGGAACACCTGACATACAAAGGTAGGTGTTTAAGGGGTTGATTAGGAACACTACAGGGCTCAGAGTCAGAGGGACAGATATAAATGTTTTTTTTTGGTATTTTTATGGTTTAGGTCATCCTCGAGCCTTAATTCTAACCTGTCTCATAGTGTAGATCTCCTTAATGTTTTACTACCGAAAATCTACAGTTGTTTCATAAGATAAGAATATAAGAAAATAAGGAAGCTACAAGGGGTCGCGAGGAACACGTGATAGTTCCTGTGATTTCAGCCAGAAACGTTTAAAAGTTAGGTTTTATCAGATTAGGTTTATGTTAGGTTAGATCAGATTAGGTTTAAATTAGGTTAGATCAGATTAGGTTTATGTTAGGTTAGATCAGATTAGGTTTATGTTAGGTTAGATCAGATTAGATTTGTTAGGTTAGATCAGATTAGGTTTATGTTAGGTTAGATCAGATTAGGTTTAAGTTAGGTTAGATCAGATTAGGTTTAAGTTAGGTTAGATCAGATTAGGTTTATGTTAGGTTAGATCAGATTAGGTTTAAATTAGGTTAGATCAGATTAGGTTTATGTTAGGTTAGATCAGATTAGGTTTATGTTAGGTTAGATCAGATTAGATTTGTTAGGTTAGATCAGATTAGGTTTATGTTAGGTTAGATCAGATTAGGTTTAAGTTAGGTTAGATCAGATTAGGTTTAAGTTAGGTTAGATCAGATTAGGTTTATGTTAGGTTAGATCAGATTAGGTTTGAGTTAGGTTAGATCAGATTAGGTTTAAGTTAGGTTATATCAGATTAAGTTTATGTTAGGTTAGATCAGATTAGGTTTAAGTTAGGTTAGATCAGATTAGGTTAAGTTAGGTTATATCAGATTAGGTTTGAGTTAGGTTAGATCAGAATAGGTTTGAGTTAGGTTAGATCAGATTAGGTTTATGTTAGGTTAAATCAGATTAGGTTATGTTATGTTAGAGGTGGGGTTTGGTTTAGTAACATGATATCAAGAAGAAAAAAGAAAAAGAAAAACTACAGCAGTGCGAAGCGGAACAATTTGGATTTGCGGGGCGGGTCGGGAGGGGCGGGATGGCGCAAACCCCACACCTATAAAAAAAAATAGAGTAAATTTCCAGTTTGACATTCACTTTGGTGGACGAAAGAATTTTTTTTCTGGTGAGTTTTGATGTGTTTTAAATTAATCTGCTAACCGTTTCTGTCGCAAATCACATTTAAACTTTTTTTTATATTATATTTGCGACAAAAATTATTGAAGAACAAATTGAACCTAACCGAACCTGTAGTTACCTAACCTAACCTTTACCTAACCTAACCTATAACTAACCTAACCTTTACCCCCCACAAAAAAAAAAAAGTGATTTGTGACAGAAACGGTTAGCAGATTAATTCAAAACACATCAAAACTCATAAAAAAAAGTTTCGTCTACCAAGGTGAATTCGGTGTCAAACTGGAATAATACCAAAATTTGACTTCCGGTAAAAACGAGTGATTCATTCATAGTACATTAAAAATATTTAGGAAAATTAAGTTTCGACCTCAAAATCGCGGGATGACCTAAACCGTAAATTTACCATTTTTTAAGGCATCTCAGCCCGCCTAATAACGTACAGAAGACGTGTTTCTATAGCTGGAAAAAATCAACAGAGGTATCGTTCCACATGAAAGATCGACCCGACATTCTAGACCTAAGTGGAAAAAAAAAATTGATTTGCGACAGAAACGGTTAGCAGATGAATTCAAAACACATAAAAACTCACCAGAAAAAAATAGCTTCGTCCACCAAAGTGAATTCGGTGTCAAAGTGGAATAATACCATTGTCTTAAATTTGATTAGGTTTGCATGCTCTTAATCATTCTTAACAGACAGAGATGCTTTGTTTATATTTCTCCACGGACATCCTCCATTTCAGTCCAGACCAAGGATATTAGAAAGATTATACTATCCTTGTCCAGACAGTTTGTTTGGAGGTTAAAAGGTAAACCCTACTAGACTAGAGCATACGTTGAATCAATCATGATCGTATTACAGTGACCACAATTATTTTACCGCAGTTTACAGTTCCATTTGATTTCTCCAGGATACCCTTTTTTATATTTGAGCATCCATATGCAGGGTGAGCAAAGCCTGCGGATTCACAGATAGGCATGTGCTTGTAACTAAAATAATTTGCACTTGTTACCTGCAATTTAAGTTTGAATATGATTTAATCATTATTAATGAGAAAATATTGTGGGAAAAATCTGCGCGATTTCTATTTTTTGAGAAAATGTTGTGGGAAATATTTAATATTTATGTGGAATGTGGTCGAAGGCAACACTAACATGAGTCCGTCCTCGACGCCGCGCGCCATTGAGCCTTGAGGTGTATGTATAATATGTGATATCAGACCCTTCAGTGCCCAATTCCTGAACTAGAAATCCTGAGCGGGCATTGAACGCGGGACCACGGAGCGGCACACTAACGTCTCTTACCACTGAACCATACGGGCAGTGACGAGCGCCACTGTAGCGCCACCACCACCACGCAAGTATCGACTATTTATTTTTTAATGTGCTGATTGAGTTGCGTTGCACGACCGACTCGGGGAAAATAACGGCAGTCTAACGATGTCTGGCTAATAAGGCAGAGAGAGAAAAACGAAAGCAAAATAAACGGAATTAGTTGATACAGAGTCCCTGACTGTGTGTGGGAGAAAGAAGTATTGACATTTGAGGCGGACATGTTGACTGATAGGTAGACGGATATATAGATGGATAGATATAAAGATAGACTAATATGCATATAGGTGAATAGGGGTCATATAATCCCTGTTTTGTCAGTGATAGGCAGTGTGTCTACGCGTGCCGTGCATGATGCTTCTCCACTAGCCTTCAGGATGTATTGTATAGTGCGAGGGTGACGAGGAACCCAAAGTTTAACCCCTTGAGACCCAGAACGTAATTTCCATTGTAATTTGGGTACCATTAGACGATTTTTAGTTAATATAAGCAATATTCTATAGATATCACCTGTTTAGTATCCTTATCCACTAACTCATTTGGTATATTCAGTTACTTTTTGTAATTGTATGGCTAACAACAGACAATTGTTTATAGGAAAGGAAAGATCTGGGCGTGAAGGAGTTTTAAAGGCTGCCTCATTTGTCATTGGGTCTCACACCTTAGCCCGCTCACTGAATTATCCATCTATCATTCTACCTATTCATATATTTATTTATTTATCTATTCATTAATTCATACGTGTGTTCATTATACATTCAGTCACTTATTCATTCAGTCACTTATTTTATTCATCCCAGCGTTTATTCAAGTCATTACTATGTATTTTATTGATGTCGTGCCGTCGTGTTAGCACAAGCGCTAGAGGCGAGGGCAGGTGGGGACGCATACTAATGTGTGGCACCGAGTACTGTCCACCCTATAGTGCACACCTCACCCTCCTTGACCTCCGAGCGACCAGTCCAGCATCACAGAGACATGTTATCCCTGCCCCTTGACCTCGCCCCCCACCCCTTGCCCGGCCAGGTCCACAGGGCAGCAAAGTGGCGGCGAAAGCAAAACATGTCTACTTTTTTTTTTTTTTTTTTTTTTTTTTCCCTCTTTATTTTATGTTTCTATCCCTTGTTTGTTTGTTTTTTTGTTCTTCTTCTGTCAAACTGTAATAGATGTAAATAAATAGATAAAAATAATAATAATGTCTACACCCATAAAAGACACATGCACGTGGCACAATAAGGGCTTCAGTGTGGCTGTATCTCTATTGCCCACATGTTTATATTATATTCTGTTTGCTTTAGTACTTAAGTTCACTCCCTCATGTATGTTATGGTTTTTTTTTCCTGTATGCCTTCGGGGGAAAATAAAATAATAATAATTATTATTATTATTATTATTATTATTATTATTATTATTATTATTATTATTAGATCTAGGCACAGCTTATCTTAGAGAGGGAAGGTGTTGGGTTTTCCCCGTCCACCTCTCATGGCATCCCAAAGTTTACCGTAAAATGTTCACACGAGAGAGTTTCAGCGCGTCAGAATAAACACGAGCGGATTCGCAGCAGAATTAAATTGCGATTTTAAATAAACACGTCTCATAATTGCATTTTTATCATAATTAAATATTAAATGGTCGCTGATTCCGTGTAGTGTGTTTTCAGCGTGTGCCTCTAGGAAGCTTTCCCTAAACGCGGCGCTGCGGTGAGGCGTGGGCGGGGTGGGGGGGTGGGGGGCAGGAAGAGGGGGGGGTTGAAGTGGGTGGGTTTGAGGTGAGGGCTAGCCAGCAGGACAGGATCAGTGTGGTGGAGGTGCAAGAGGGCATCACACAACACCATACTAACAGTGACTCACCACACACACACACACACACACACACACACACACACACACACACACACACACACACACACACACACACACACACACACACACACACACACACATACACACACACACACACACACACACACCTGTTCTCCTTTACCTCGTGTCTTTACTTCTGCTTAACTCTTCCTCAACCTTTTCCACCTCCTAACAAGTAATGAATAGATGGGAGGTAGTATTGAGTAACAGGAACTACCACGTGTAGGTCTCCCGCCCTCTTGTATAGCTTCCTTATTGTTTTATGTTCTTATGTTCTTTTGGGTATATGTGGAGAAAACTGGAAGACTAGTTTTTAGCCCCTTGAGACCCAGAGCGTAATTTCCATTGTAATTTGGGTACCATTAGACGATTTTTAATTAATATAAGCAATATTTTAAAGATATGACCTGTTTAGTATCCTTGTCGACTAACTAATTTGGTATATTAAGTGACTTTTCTTAATTCTATGGCTCAACAACAGACAATTTTATATAGCAAAGGAAAGATCTGGGCGTGAAGGGGTTAGAATTAAAGATGAAATTCTCAGCAGGAGTGTGAATCAAGGACGCAGCCATGACCCTCTCCGCCCTGAACCCTTCCCCTCGCACGCATTACACCACCCACACATGACCAAGGCTGCCTCCAATAAACAATATCAGTATCAAAAACAATATATATCGGACAGAACGGTAGAATCGGTAGAACAAGACGCAACGGATTCAAACTGGAAAAGCATAGATTTAAAAAGGAAATAGGGAAAAACTGGTTCACAAATAGGGTGGTAAATGTTTGGAATGAACTCAGTCGTCGTGCGGAGTCAATAGGGAGCTTTAAAAGGAGGCTAGATAATTTCATGGATGGGGATGAAAGGTGGATGTAGGTAGTGTTAAGTAACAGGAACTATCACGTGTAGGTCTCGCGGCATTTTGTGGCTTCCTTATTTTCTTATGTTCTTATGTTCTTATGTATCAGTGATCACAAACAATATATATTGGACAGCATTCACGTTCCTCTCTCATCACAAACAATAAACATCGCGCGTAGAACTAGAATGTGAATGAGGCCTCCATTTAGTAATCAAATGCTTGAAGAAATGTGAAATATATTCTAAATGTCATAGAATTATTAGAATAGTAGCAGAAGGTATTAAACTGCAATACATAGGAACCTAAGAAAATAAGAAAATAAGGAAGCTACAAGAGGCCGCGAGACCTACACGTGGTAGTTCCTGTTATTTAACACTACCCACATCCACCTTTCATCCCCATCCATGAATTATCCAGCCTCCTTTTAAAGCTCCCTATTGACTCCGCACTAACTATCTTACGACTGAGTCCATTCCAATCATTTACCATCCTATTTGTGAACCAGCAGTTTTTCCCTTACTTGTTGTTTACTTACTTGTTTACTTGTTTCCGTCTAGAGGGTACTCCCTCACAGTCGTGGTGCTCCACCGCTGCATCCGAACCCAGCATCCCTGTGTTGCAGGTCACCTGGTCCGAATTGGTTCGTGTCTGCCTGCTCATAGACGTATATCCAGGCACGGGAGGTTCATCCGGGATTGTTGTAGGTGGTTGTCCAAATGATGTTTGAATTTTTCCACCGAGCTTTCCCGTGAGGTTCCTTAATTTTCCTGGCAGGTTGTTAATAGTTTGGCCCATATGAGGCAGACTGGTTGATAGGAGGGTCTTGATCCTGGCTGGTGCGTCTGATGGTAGTGTTCTCCTCCTTGCCTTGCGACCAGTTCTTGGGTTGATGTGCTGGGCTGACTATTTCCTTTTGAAATCTACGCTTTTCCAGCTTGAATCAATGATGAGTTTGACAAGTGTAAGGGAAGGAGATGATGTGTAAGGGATGGGGAAGAAAGAGACAGTGATGTTGTGACTTCTGTTAACTCTCACGTGACTGCAAAGTATTTTATTGCCTGCTTTTGGTACATTAAGACAGTCTCCTCTGCTTCATTTTCTACATTTTTATCTCTTGCAGAAAGAAAGGTAGATGAAATAATTAAACAATTACGATGAATATATGAGTCTGTATTTCATGATAGTAATATACAACTTACCAAGAGAGAGAGAGAGAGAGAGAGAAGAGAGAGAGAAAGAGAGAAGAATTACCCCCACGATGGTAATAATGGTCCTGCCTGTCATTCACGCGCCTCCCGCAGGACTCTCACATTCCTACCAGGGGGGGAAACAGGTCCAAGCATTCTCGCCTCCCGTGTCGTCACCCACTTCTACCTGCTAACTGTGCTTAAAAAAACCCTCCAGAAGTTGGTCTCGCGTAGCACCGGCCAAGGAGAGCGGCTGGGTGGGTCTCTGCGTCACTGTAATCAACCAGCATGTCTAATGTCGTCGGCGGGAAAGAGAACAGCCTGGACAGGTAGCCCCGTGGCCCCGTGCGCATATTGCCGTTTTGTGGAAGAGTATGTGGGGTTTACTCTTGAACACGTTAGGTTAGGTTACGTTAGGTTACGGCCAGGATAGGTTAGCGTCTTCACTCGGAACCACATATTTGCATAGAGAACGGGAATATGCGCTCCGTACAGTGTGAAGTGGGTCATCAGGTGTCCGCCTCGCTGCTATCATAGATAAGACATGGTGTTGGGCAAGACGTGTTACCGCTGAGCCACCTGTGTCGCCATGCAGCCATGGGGAGGCAGGGCCGGGCATCGCCACGGGAAGCACCAGTGTTGCCTGAGGAGTCCCACGGCGGAAGACTGGCAGGAAGTCCACTTTTGTTCTGGGAAATGTACCATTAATACCAGGCAAGGTTCAGGATAATGGGGCTGCACCTTGTTGGCGCCATGCTCCCACGACGCGTCCCTTCATCACCGTGATAGTGAGTGTGGCTGCTCCCCTGCTGGCTGCCGCTGCTTGGCCCCGAGGCTGCCCCCCCTGCAGTATGCCGACCCTCGCCTGGGGTTCCACACCCACGCACGGTGAAACGCGCCGTCAAGTTGTATAGACTCTCGTCGCAGATCAAGTCCCGCATCACAACTGTGGAAAACATTGGTATATTTGATAGCCTGGAAACACTGTTCAAGGCCAGTGAATGTGTCAACACTACAAATAACTGTCTTTGGTATCATTAAGATGACGGAACACGATGGCTTCACCAACACGAGTGTGTGTATTCCAGCAGTGTTTGAAGACCTCGTTGATGTGG